>JAPDOI010001291.1:0-198323 GCA_029168955.1 Aplectana chamaeleonis | reverse complement strand
GAAAGAGATATTAACAAAGTCGAGAAAATACCAAAGCAACTTCACAAGGAAAGGTTTTCGTCAAGATCTGAAGGCTATCAATACTCTAGTATCCCACCATCTACGGACAGGAACTCTATTCTAGGATTACCAACGTTGGAATCAAGAAGGAGGGTATATGATGCATGTACGGTTCACAAAATCATTCATAACTTTTATGTTCCAAAGTTGATGCTACTGAGTTTTTACACGTTTGTCACTTCCGATCACCCGGGGAGGACAATTGAAAATCTCCTACCGTAAACCGAAATCCAGATACAGAGGCGTTAGTTTCACAGCCCGAGGAGGATCACTTTTTATCACTTTGAGCAAAACAGTAGACGCGTCGTGTAGAACAACCGCTTTCAAGCGCCGCATCGAAAGGAAGCTGCTAAGGCCATGCATATCTAAGAATGTAATGTTTGATATCGCCCTTCAATTAAGTCCAAGTGATAAGGTATGCTCCCTTATACATAGGTCTCATTCATGTTTTCCCACGATTGTCTTGCACATCGTATTGAAATGAATAAATAAATAATTGAATAGTCATACAAATGATGATGATGCACTTCAGACGCGTTCGGTAGGATCGTTTCGTCCGCAGCGTCGGATGTATTCAGATTTTCGCCATTGGACGTCAATGTGTCACTTTTTGACAGAATTTTCCTCAACGTCAATCTCCGTGACGGCGATGGCGAATATTTAGAACTGCTTTCGGACCTACGTCGGGATTCGGAGATTCTTCTTGGCAAGCGAATTATCGAATTCAGAATGCTGGACCTTCTCTTCGCACCGACTGCTGGCTTTGATGTTAAGAGGTCGCTTACACTATCGTACGCAAAAAGACCATGAGGTATTTCCCTCGTCCAACGCAGACTTGGCAGAGTATCCGAGAATATTTTTGGGTCAGTTGTGCTTACCTCCTCAAAGAACGCGATTTTAAGCAACTGGAAACACGATGTCTAAATCTGAAGGGCATCATGGAGACCTTTAGCGATTTGTAAGGGGATTTCATGCAGCTGGATTGCAGATCCTCATAGTTCAAGCTCTCCTCCTTTAGCAACGTCATTATTGGTGCAGACACCACTATGATATCGTCTCTGCGCTATGGATTCGTCGCGCCACCTTTGAAAACCATACGATGATTCGAAATGTAAAGAGTTCCTTCAGTCGGCAATTAGCGCATATTGCTCTGTTCATTCTCCTGATTCGCAGACGTCACTCGGCGAGAATATTGCAACGTAAGCCATCATGGAGAATTTTCTGCAATGGAAGAAGAACAGGCCTATGATATTCCACCTTGGATGGAGGCGATAACTTTAGACTTCCCGCAAAAACTTGACGAAGGTTATCCACATGATCTGATATCTGCTTGGGGATCTCCTTAATCAATTCTTGAGTACGGAACAAAGGAATATCTCCCGCTGAGAATATGCGATCCACGACCATCCTCATCCACTCCATATCCTCATACTTCTCACCATTTTCACAGACAATCTCGATAATCTCGATGGGTTCTGGATTGTCATCTTTGGACTGAGGCTCTTTCAAATTTCCAGGGCTTCCCCACGACTCGAGGTATTTTGTTTTAGTGATTAGTAATGGATATGTGTTTAGCGGAACCCTGAGATATACCATATAACGCACATAACCGTTTCGCCAGATTAAGCACCATTATTTCCTCTTGATTTGAAGCCGCCTTCTCTTTGGAACAATAGACGTTAGAAAGTCTCGTAGCCGATATGGCCATGGCTGTCGGTTCCATCGAAAAATCCCACGTTGTTTTGTTCCACTCCTTTTTGGCTTCGAATATGCGATTGGCAAAGATTGCGTCAACGCATTCTCTCAGAACTAAAAGCCGCCTACTGTTCTCCACAGTATCTCCTTCGAACAGATTCAACTGTTTAGGAACAGGAACGACCTTCGGCTTGGGTCGATCGGGGTCATTCGGATACCGTTGGAGACGATTTTCCTCAATCAAACATCGATATTATCATTGCTCAAGGGTCTGAGAGTCGCAGCAGAGTCGTGCGCCTTGGCAGAATCTCCAATATCCTTTTTGCGCTTAGCAACGTTCCGCTTGGGGATGGAGATTTGAGACGAGAAATTGTCCAAAAATGCGAATCGAAAGGATTTGGGAAAAATGCGAATCGAAAGGAATTGGAAAAAATGCGAATCGAAAGTAATTGACATGAAATCTACTATAACAATACGAGGAAATAGGAGACACTAACGAAAATAAAGTAATGAAAACACTGCAAGTCAGATAACAAATTAATAATTGCCGTTGAAAACAAAGAACTTGATGCGTTCCAAAAATCTTCCCCAGATGCGAGCGGCCGCGCAGCGGCGTCTGCATTGTAGCCCGGACACTAAAGGCAAAAACCGCCCGGGTGATCCCACATCCCTGTCTGAGGATACTCACAACCGCACAGGAGCACGCTTTCGCAATCAGCGTGCACTTTGCGGACTGAACGGCAATGCGCAGTTGAACTGTACGTATCTTTCTCCCCACACTTTCTCGCTGTCGTCACCCTCGCTCCGCACAAGCGCGCGAGGGAACATAGTAAGTTTTGGCTGGAAACCAGAGGATATCTCGCTAATTTGGAGGAATTGAGGGATTCGCACTTTGCATTTGTTACACAGGAGGGATCCACCACACAATTACATGGAAATCTCGAAAAATTCATGTCTGAGGGTGTACTGTGTCGTTTACTCAGGCACAACACGCGCCACACGGATCACTTCCGCGTTTCTGCGTAATCCTCGATCCTTTTGCTTCGCAGTTTCCTGGAGCATAAGACGCGATTCACCATTCTTTTTGAGCCCGAAATAGTTTCGATCTTGAAGTCTCATTCCTACTTACCCAAAAACATCCGATTTGGATACTAGGGCCGTATTTCGTAGTCTGTCAGAATTCGCCATTTTTCTGACAGATTACGGGAGGAGTTCGGAAATTATGGAGAAATTTAGTAGTTATTTTCTCGTAATCAGTCAGAACTAACCAACACCAGTGATTAGGGTAAATTGTCTGGTAAAATGCCCGTAATCGGGTGGTAATTGCATGTTTACCACCGATCACTGGGAAATTTCTGGTAATTTTCTGGTACTACACCGGCCTGAGGGCTCACTACGATAAAGTAGCAGGTCCTGATCCCAGATCACAGCATACTCATCTCCGTCCATTTCGGACCCAGCCATCTCGCCCGGATGCGGTCGAGGAACATGTCTTGGGAAGACGATAACATCACTTAGATGACGCAGATCTTCGACATCAACAGCATCGAACACGCGAACATCTCCCGCAACAACGAATTGGTTTTTCGTCATTCGTACTTCTGCTGTCAGTATTTTCCTCGAGGCGTTCAGGGGGAGGGGGGGGGGTTCTCAAGCTAATGTTCTCCGTGTAGCGAACAGAACCTGGCCGTATTGCAGAAGCCCCGATTCATCAACTATTCCGAGCATTACACGACCTTTATTGAAGGGTACTTGTATGTTTTCCGTTTTCGATTCAGTCTGACGAAAGGGCCAGGCTGGTGGCCGTGCGGGGTTGGCGGCCTCACTGGAGAATGGGGTTTCGATTCGCGCGGGGTGATCTACCGTCGCAGCCCCGTCCATTCGTCAGACTTAAATTGTTGCGCGAACTCTATGTACCGCTTCTACAACTGTTAAGAAACAAAATATCATCGCCCTTGTCAAGCACCAGAAGAATGGTTCAATTTGAAGAAGCAGGTCAAGTTGTGAAGGCGCATAACGAATAAACAGAAATCACAACCTCACTCATTCGTGGGCTTCAGCACTGTTGTAACCAACGGTGGTAATTATAAGCCTTCAAATTTGATGTGTATCGTCCAATCACTAGATGGGGGAAAGCCGCGACGCTGTTTGGCGAGAAAAATTGCGAGCGGGAAAATAAAAGACGGATGGCTATTTATCCAGTGATTTTGCGCCCGATTGCTGAGCGCGACTTCCTACTTGAGAGACACTGACGATACATATAATTTTGCATGTGCAAGAGTGTCAATTGCTGAGAATCAAGCGAGAATTTGTCAAGAATCCGGCGAGAAGCTGTCACGAATTCGTACATACAAATTCTGGACAGCTTCTCGCCCAATTCTCGGCAACATTTTTACCAGAGTTCCTTATTGCGCGTTGGCGCAGATTTTATAGCATACATGCCCCGAGCTTGCGCAAAAGAGCAGTGGGGGATGCAAAGCATCATGGCGATCAGTGCTGACTGCATGTGCGTCATGACCATTTATGATGACTCGAAAACCTAAATTAACGCCAAAGTGTACGTCGAACACGCGCTACGTACGGTCGCCTAGAAGTGTCTAGTATACTGAAAGGACGCCCGCTGCCGTCGACAGTCGTCTCGATTCAAATCCCTCTGACCATTGGGGTCGCCAACGCCGCACAGTTAATCGCAAGCGATTGTGTCCCGTCCATTGTCAGTTTGGCTGCAGCTAACAATGAATAAGAATCTGCGACACCGAATGCTGGAAACATTGTTCTGTTCTCGGCCAAGGATAGTTGTATCTACTGTGAGCGGAGCATTCGAGAAAAGTTCAGCGAAGTAATTTGTTTCTCAAGTGTCACAATACAATAAATAGTTCATTATTTTTAGGAAACGCCAAATGCATAAGAGCCTCAGCGACACCTCAACCCGTCAAAGAGAATGCTACTGTCACCATAAAAGCTGCTAAAATCGACTGAACTAGGTCAGCAAGTCACAGACGGCTCGAATCCACCTATGCGTGAAAGTGAGCTACGCGAAATCAAAACAGTTTGTCTCCGACTTTCGCGCCACTACGGTCACAAAATTTTGACGTATCTTTTATATAAAGAAGGATGTGCGCCTGTGATGAGCTTCCAAAAGACTGAGGGTGGTATATACCATCTGAATTCGAGGAATCACAACTGAAGATTGTGGCAGCAACTCGTGTGATTTTTGGAAAACGAGAACTGCATATTATGAATGGCAAAATCTTGTTCATCCTTGATTCTAACCGTTGGAGTGAAGTTTCACTCGAACTTCGCACAGGGACGTGTTAAGAATACTGAACAGAAGTATCATACGCGTAGGTAGATAATTCGAAGGTCACTATTGTGCCTTTCGCAATCAAGAAGCCCTGATGTCCAGTACCCGAAACTGGAGACGTTGACCAAACTACCGTACACAAAAAGTAACCCCGGGGAGACAATTATGTTATTCACACCACGCTAGACTTAACTCACTGGACATGAGAGCATCACATCAGACCGCCTTCATGCTTCCACGGCAGAGCGATGCGATAGTATGATGTTGTATATTATTCACCGAAAGCAGTTCAGCAGCACGCTTCTTACGTGAGCAATGGTGAATAGCAGAGCAATAATGTGAGCGAATTGATTATGATTTGAATTCAAACTATTAATTATCCAATCGGAGGATATTCTGATGAGTGAGATGAGCTCGACACTGAGAGGTCATAGCTAACTATATATAGTGAGAGCTGTGTAAATCATATCTCATCCATGGTTGAGAAAGCTCCCTCCCCGATCAAGCCCAACTACTGGTACAGAGCAACCTTGGCGTGAATTGGAGACTTGAAGATTGACAGTTCAAGTATGTATCACTTTCATGCGAAGTTAATAGCCAAAAAGTACCAGAATGAATGGTTTCAAACCATGCGTATCCTGGCGGGCCGAAGCCTCTTTCAACTTCCGACTGTCATCGCAAATCCCAAGGTGCCAGACCTGTAGATGTTGTCCGAGGTGAACAGAGCTTTCGCGACTCATTTAGTTGATATTTGATGTGCTGATGATGTACACAGCTCAAACTACTAAAATTCAAAATGGTAATATTAGCGGTGAATTTACTGTGCTACCGAAATCTGAGCGTTTCCGCGAATCACCCATGAGACATTTCGCTGGATCATTTCTGCCCTGCCGTTGCCTGGATCCTATTGTGGGGCCACTGAACGTGAGCTTGCCCCATAGCTCCGAGGAACTTGGGACTTACAGCGCTCGGGCTGGCAGCCAGTGGTGGTCCTTACGGGGCCGCGGGGAAGTGATGATGGGCTGCCGACTCGCGCCGACAGGGACAGGCCGGTTTTTTAGGGCTCCACCTCGCGGTGGAGGGGACATTAAACAACTGGAAACCCAGTCGTTACCACCAACTGCCAGGGACTGGGCACGCCCCGATCGTGCCCGCCTACAGGCTCGGCAGGACACATGACCCCGAGTGACCTGCGACCGAGATCGTCGCATTATACGACCCTCCCGGCCAATAAGACCACAAGCTGGCAGGGGTCTTATGACCGCCATGCGAGCTGCAGAAATGACCGTCATAAAAATTTTGCCTACCTAGTGAAAAAGAGTCAGTGGCACAGTCGTAAACCGCCAGAACTACTGGTGAAATGTGTTTTTGAAAAGCTCCATCTCGCGGTGGAAGGGCCATTAGACGACTGGCAACCCTGTCGTCACCCCCCCCCACTGCTAGATACTGGGCACGTCCTAATCGCGCCCGCGTACAGGCTCCGCAAGTCACATAGACACGAGCGACCTGCGCCCAAAAACGTCGCATTACGCGACAGGGTGGATAAGTTTTGCATTAACCATTTCAAGACGCTTTCTCACGCTCTCATGACGGTTCTGCCTTAAGAGTTGTCTCTGTATAAGAACCGTGGTATTAAACTGCATTCAATCTACAAAAGATTACCCTACCCCCATCGTGTCGCCATGGAAGAACAAAAACCGCCAAATGCTAAGCGAACATGGAATCTGAACCAAATCGGACGTAGGCCGGATGACACTATAGTTCTACGGTGGGTTACTGTTGGAATACGGTAGTCTGGTCAACATCTCACATGCTCGAGTGTAACTTCTTCCAGGAGGATATCTTGCGTAGCGGACTTCTGAACCGAAAATCAGGCCGCACAGTGTATAATACTGTCGTTTCCGGAACCCGACTGCGGTCCGCAATTGCGGACTACGGCTGTTGCATCACGAGACACGTGATAACCCTTTCGGGACCAAGTAGTCCCAGCACGATTACCACCCTGTTGGGTGATGCAGCGGCTTTTGTCCGCAAATGCGGACCAGAGTTTGGCTCCGAGAACGACAGTACGCGATTCAGCTATTTATCATAGTGCTAATTACTACGGGTATAGCGATCCTTATTTCCTAGAGCACCGACAAACGTACATGGGATTCCTGATCAGCACTCGAAGTAACCCCTTACACAATGGCTAGGTAAAGTGGGTAAAACTCGTTCCGGACTGTGCAGTGAGTAATGCGCTTTGCAAACGCGCTCTGCGAGCAATCGCTTCTATTCGCGCAAAGTCGACCATTCAAAAACTGCGGGTGCATGCACCGTGTGGGAAATAGCAGTGTTATATGACAGCTCAAACGGACTTCCATTAGTCTACTCTGATCTGAGGTTCCATCATTGGCCCATCCTTCTCCCTACATTTTTGGAAAATCAGTTCGCCGCACATCGCCTCCGTTTTTGTGGTTTGTGTTCCAATTCTTGCACTCCGCTCAGGTCTTGTACCCAAACTTGTTTTTGGGAGCTTGCAGAGTTGGCGTCGCAGCGTTGCTAACAGCGACTAGCAACGTTGGGGCGGGAGGGGGCGGATTTGATCACACTGGGAGGAAGAAAGATGTAAACAGAAAAAAGTGAGGCTGAAGCGGCAAAAAAAGTTCAAAAAACAAAGCACATCTGCTCTAAAAAAACAACCCAGGTTAAAGCGAAATCTGGGTTTCCAAAGGAAAAGGAGAAAATCAAAGAAGAAAGTAGATCACGCTCCAAAAGAGATCAAATGGGTAACGCCCACCGACACTCGCAAGTAACCATCACGGCGGCTGCGGGGTGTAACTCGCCCGAATGCGCGTGGCGCTCCTGGACTTTTGACAGAGGGTTGAAAACCCTTCAAGCGATTGAATCTCCAACATGAGAGTGGAAGCCTTCACAGCTCAGAAAGGGAAGCTAAACCCAATTTGGGTTGATCAACAGTTCTGTGAAGTAGACGCGGTAAACCAGTCGTCCGCGACTCCGGAAAAACAACTCGCCTTGGGAACACCACTGAACGGATTTCTTTCAGACAGGACCCTATCAAGGCCACTGTCGCAGTGGAGATGAGACACACGGCAAAGGGACCACTCACGTTCATATGAATGTAACGATACCATGAGATACGAAGAACGATTGGAAGGATTACGCCCGAAGCCTCAGGGATGGTTAGCTTCGAGTCCCACCAGCCGAAGCGTTTACTACGACGCAATTTGAGAAAGTCATAAAGGATATGCAAAACTCAAAAGCTGTTGGTCCAGACGGTGTGTCCTGCTGTCTTGAAAAAGATACCGAGTGAAATCCTCCCGCTTCTCAATGATTTGATAAACACCTCGTTCAGTTCGCGCACCATCCCGCAGAATCGGAAGATAGCTAACGATGTGCCGCTACCCAAGCCGGGGAAACCTCAGGCTTCAGCCAAGGCACACAGACCCATTAGCTTGCTGTCCGCGTTCGCAAAGGTAGCCGAAAAACTGATCGTAAAGGACTTGGCGGAGCACAATGAGAAGCAAGTGATTCAGCATGGATTCAAAAAGTTGCATTCCACCACGACAGCTCTGTTGGAAATTACTAGCTTTGCCATTGTTGGGTTCAAAGAAAAGGAGCCACAGAGAACTGTAGCTGTCACCTTGGACCTACCTCACTAAGGCTTTCGACACACTAAACCTTGGAGTCTTGTCAAGGAACCTGCTTGATTCTTCAATATCGCAGTGGCATAAGCGCTGGATATTGGCAGTAACTAAGGGAAGACGAGCTAGAGTTATGCTCCAGAACCTTTTCTCGTGTAGTATTCCTATTGCACCTGGAGTCCCGCAGGGCAGCGTTTTATCGCCTGCTCTCTTCAGTCTGTACCTCGTAGACATGCCCGCCCTTCCCCAGGATATGGTCGGGTATGCCGATGATATGACACATATGCCGAGATCTGGACATACATGTGGCCGCCTCCAAGATCAGTGAGTACCTGATCACACTAAGAAGCTCTTTCCACTGCAAAATAATAGAGATCTCTGAGTCCAAATCGTCACTATCCGTACTCACAACGGATCCATCCGAGCACAGCGCCCACCCGCATGTCGAGTGTGACGGAGATCGTTTAACTGCTGCTCGCTTTCCCAAAATGCTCAGTCTGAAGCTCGATCCATCGCTCAAGTTTCATAAGAACACCGAGCAGAAGCAGGCCGTCGTCAAAGCGAAGCTTAATGTGCTCAGAGTCCTGAGCGGTACATCTTGGGGCAGCAGCAAGGAAACTGTTATCACGACATACAAGACCATATTTCAGCCTGCTCTGGAGTACGCTGCACCGGTGTGGCAGCACTTGGTATCAGAAACTTCCTGAACCAATATGCAGCGTGTGCAGAATGCCGCACTTCGTATAGCTACCGGATGTGCAAGAAGTTCCCCAGTCGAGCACTTGCATGCGGAGACACGATTATTACCAGTAAAGAGCACTGTAAGCTCCACACCCAACAATTATTCATCAATATCGTAAAGCAACTCATCCAACCCTCATAAAGAATGTCGAATCCCGTTAGAGAGAGAGAGAGACACTCACATCTGAAAGCCATTCTCCGATGCTACAAGCAAAGTCAATTTGCAAAGACGGTCCGACTCACAGCAAGAACGACTCGATTTGTTGCGCGAGGAGCACACACAGATCGTACGGTGTCATCTAAAAAAGGCGACGGTTAATCCCATCCTGGGAGTGGTGCCGCCCCAGTTCTGCACATCCGAGTCTCAACTCGGATTGAGGGCCAGATGCGCCCCGTCACTCTACTATGCTTAGAGCCCACGTCAGCAAGATTGACAGCAGCAAATCGGATGTTTGCCCGGACTGTGGTTGCCATGGCCACGATACGGCACATTAATTTCATTGTCCGGAAAGACCCCCACGCTGATCACAATGGACCTATCAACGAATCCACTAGTGGTCACCCAGTTCCTCAACCTATGACAAAACCCTCGACGTGGCTGCAAAAAAAAAGAAGAAGGGACAGTTTTCAGCTTCAACCTCTATTTCACGCACCGGATCCCAGTACAGGCGAGACGCTGGAGACCTGAGAGAAAAAGGGACTAACAAGAGATATCGAAAAAGTTTTTCGTCAACGACATTCTTGAATTCAGATATTAGCTGGTGGGGATCCCGACTTCAAAGCCACACAAATAAAGCAGTAAACAGAGTATGATCAAACATACCGGTAGAGTACAGGTGTGGCATCCCGCAACAAATTATCCCAGTATCATTTGCTCTGGCGGGAAATGCAGTATCGGATCGGAATTCGCCCAGATCTCCTTATTTCGATGGATCCGTTCGGCCTGAACAAACATACCGTTAAATTGAGAAACAAATTAACAAAACTAGACACAGCAAATCAATCAATGCACTATTCCACACATTATCCCATGTGGGGGGTGTGTATACAAGTCTGTTGGTACCTGCTCGTTGGTGCCCCTGCTTCTACTGAACCCAGCAGACGTTTGAGTGTACACAGGGAACGTTCGAGCGATATAGCGTGCACAACTATATCGCGAAAGTATCCCGCACATTGCATAAGGGTGTCGCCGTCCGGCACACCAAGGCCTCTGGTCCATAATATAGTTGTGCTTTTTGACTAAACGGACCGAATGAATGAATGAATGAATGAATATATTCGACTTCAAAATTTTCGAATAAACGAATGAATGAATAAATTCGACTTCAAATTTTTCGAATAAACGAATGAATGAATATATTCGACTTTAAATTTTTCGAATAAACGAATGAATGAATATATTCGACTTCAAAATTTTCGAATGAACGAATGAATGAATATACTCGATTCTCTATTTCGAATGAATGAATATCGAAAATCGAATAATTTCGAATAAATGAATTAATTTAACTACGGGCCAACCGAATTCAGAGTTTTGCGACGCTACTGCTTTGAAGAGGCAGTTTTCAAGAATGGCATCGAAAGCTTCTGAACTGCTCAATATTTTCAATATTCCGCTCAGGCAGGGTTCATAAGTGGCGGCACGCAAAATCGATACTCATCGTTTCTACACTAGCAGCTGTCTGATGCCACCCACAGCGGTTCTATTCATACAACGCCAGCGCGTCACGAGCGGGCGTTTCGTTAGACCCCGTTCAGAGTTCATTCGCGTCACGACGCGATGTTATAATCAGCCTACATCTCGATCACGCTACGTCGCGTCGCGTCTTCGCTGGGTGTCCACAGTGAAGAGGCGCGATACATTCGAAATGACGTGCTTTCTCCTGGGAACAATAGCGGTGGTATCGCGAGATGGGAGCCGTTCGGCCCGCCACGCGCCAGCGATTCCATCAGTGTTACTGTCTTAGTTGGGGATAGTGCTCGCGGAATTTCTGGATTAGGCGTGATTCGTAGCTTTTTTTCGCTTTTCGTGAATTTGTTACTTCGACATTTTCTGCCCTAACGAGTATGAGCCGCAGAACTTGCTGCTATTTGATATTTACTCCACCCCTTTGAGTATTACTCATTTTGCCACCTATTCGTTTTTATTTCGTTTCCAAAAATCGATAAAAAAGAACAAAAACCAAATTAGCCATCGTCGACAGCCATAGAAGCACCTTGTCGAAGGTTGGGAAAAATATACAAATCTCGCTCTATTGAGAATTCCCGTGCTTATTTTGATCTAGCGCATACGTCGTGGTTTCAATTGCCCTATCAATTTTCGCGGCTTTAGCTTTGGCTGCTAAAAAATGCTCAGTCGGTACCCTGGATCTCCATCAAATTTCAGGTTCAACTTTGAAAACCGCAAAGTTTTGCTGAAAACCAAAAAAAGCGTTGGATAGAAGACGATTTACACTTTCGACCAGTATTGCCCTTACCAGAAGAAAATTCCGGTCCGCAGTTGTGGACAAACGCTGTTGCAGCACGTGATGTGATGAAGTCGTGCTGGGACGAAGGTTGATCGTGCCGGGACTACGTGGTCCCACCAGTATTGTCATCGTGTCGCGTGCTGCCATAGCGGGTGTCTGCGATTGCGGACCAGAGATTCGCTCGGATGAAAGCACTTTTTCAAGTACTCATCGGAAAAGATTTATTTTGAAACACATATCATCACTGGGAAGTTGAGGCGTTTCCATGTTTAATGAGGTTTGAGGCTGTGTTTGAGCTCATTACTCATCAGTTACGAATTACGATTAACGATTTACGAGGATTTGAAAATTACGATTTACGCAATTCAAAATTTCAGTTACGCACAGCGAAGCTTTTTAGGAGAACGGAGAGGAAGCTTTTTAGGCGTTTGCTTGGATATTTCTGGCCGCGTGTATGCCATAACGAAGACCTTTACAAGGAAATCGACGCAGTGCATCAACGCTTGACACGAGGGAGGTGCCAACATCTTCTAACGCCATCTCAAGCAGCAATGGAAAGTCGACTTCGACTGCACGGGCATATACTAAGAAGAACGCCGGATCGTCTTGTACAACACGCTTTAAGAATGCTTCCAAATCCTGTTTGGAAACGGCCACCTGGGCGTAGGCGAAAGTTTTGGACGGATGTGGTTAAAGAGGATTTGAAGTCACTCGGCATCGAAAGACAGTTCAGGCGCGATGTTTCGTTTCGCAGGAAATGGAATAGTGACAGCTGGATATAGTGTGTTCAAATTGTGGCTGAAGACCGTGAAAAATGGACACGGCTGACTACTAGGACGGCACAACTCGGTGAAGATGCGGAATGACCTCGTCAGGCGAAAGCAAACCGATTAAGTCAAGTAAGTCATCCCATGTGACCACAGCACGACGACTAATCGACGTCACATGTTATGTTTTTCGTCAACGACATCCTTGAATCCATATATTAGCTGATAGGGATTAGGAGCCACACAACTTCGTTATTCACGAACCGCTTTAGGCGACGATTTCCCGGTACGAAAGGGAGTCACCAGAGTACTTACACACACTTCCCCTATGGCGACGAGAAGGTTACGAGACCTCGAGCCACCACGTTGGGATGGGATCTGGGTTGGGCAGGCCAGAGTCCAGCGAAGCGTTGCGTAATTTTTCGAAATCGAAGCGACCACCCGAATCAAATTTTTTCCTAAATCCAAAATTTTTGCGACCACCCCCCCCCCGGAGCGCGATTTCTGGGAAGTTTATATCTTATTACTAAAACTGTCAAACGCCCGAATTCCGTTCAGTTGTGTCGCGCTCAAGCGTCTAAAACCTGAGCAATGCTACGATCCTTCCCTTTGAAGACCAAAAAATCGCGAATTTTCGAGATATCTTCACCAAATTTTCATTTTTGGTCCGAAAGTTCGGCGATCCCCACCTTAAACTCATTTTCGAGCCAAAATTTCTGCGACTCCCCAACCACCGTTGCGGAATTTAGCAGCCCAGCTTGACCCTGCAAAGGTGGAGTATTGTCACCAAGCCTATTCTCTCTATATCTGTCCGATATTCCGAGGCCATCGCCTAACATACACTTATGTATGTGTGCGGAAGACATCACTATTGTGTATACTGACCCTGCTATTTACCGTGTCATTGCGGAGATGAACAAATACCTTAGCAATGTGGCCAATTTCTTGGAATCAAAACAGTTAAAGGTCTCTCCTACCAAGTCCAGCATTACTCCTGCACCACTGCTACGGCTGAACACAAACTGCATCCCAAGGTTCTCTGGGAAGGAAATCTGCTGCCCTTACCTAAGCATCCTCGTCTACTTGGTGTGTTCCTGAACCCTTCATTGCGTTTTTATGAAAACTCACGTATTCGAGCTGCTGCGGCCAATGTGCGTAATAATATACTCCGCGCTCCTGTGCCGTATGCATATCGCCCCCGGCCGGGGATGAGGGCCCCCGATACGGGAGAGGGGCATCCGCCGGGGGCTCCCGCGATGCACACTGTTTTGGGAGCCCCCGGTGGGGGGCCCCATCTCCCCGGCGGGGGCCCCCAACGTCCCCCTTCTTCTTCTTCTTTGCAGCCGCAGGAAGGTTTTCGTCAAAGGTTCAAGAAACGGGCGACTGAAACCGGATTCGTCCACAAATCCATTGTTGTCAGAGTGGTCGGCCTCTTTGGGCAATCAAATAGATGTTCAGCTGTGTGGCCACGGCTACCACAGTCCGGGCACTCTTCAGGCTTACTGCGATAAATCTTATGCAAGTATGACATCAGCATAGGGGAATGACCGCAGCGTAACGAGGCAAGGGTACTTCTAGCCCGCCTACCGAGTTCCATCTCGGTGTTGCTGACTACAGGTGGTACGACCCCCAATATGGGATTGACGGTCATCCTACTCAAGTGATCCTTGATGAACTTGGTGTGCTCCGCACGTAAAAGACGCAGACGATCCAGTCGGGAGTCCGTCCATCTTTGTATATTGACTTTCTCGGGAGCGTCTGCAAGAGGCCTTCCAATATGTCTCTCTCACGGGAATCATGATCTTTCTTAATGGGTGGTCAGACTGCTTGACAATGTTAATAACCAGTTGCTGCGCTTGGAGTTGGCAGTGTTCCTTAACCGGCAGAACTCGGGCCTCAGCATGAAGATGTTCCACTGGGTGCTTTTAGCACACCCTGTAGCAATCCGAAGTGCAGCATTTTGAACTCGCTGCATCTCTGTCCACGATGAATCCGAGATCATGTGCTGCCATACCGGTGCAGCGTACTCCAGCGCCGGCTGCAATATTGCCTTGTAGGTGGTCAAAATTGTCTCTTTGCTACTTCCCCACGACGTTCCTCCCAGAGCTCGTAGAACGTTGAGCTTTGCTTTCACTGTAGCCTGTTTCTGCTCAGTATTCTTGTGGAACCTCAACGAAGGATCAATACTAGGCCGAGCAGCTTAGGAAACGTGCGGCAGGCAGACGGGCGTCTTCCCAATTCACAACGGGGTGAGCGCAGTGTTCCTTAGGGTCAGTGGAGAAAACTGATACAGATGATTTAGCGGCAGAGACAGTGAGCATCATATCATCGAGAAAGCTCTTCAGAACGATGAGGTAGCTATTGATCTTGCGTGCAGCTATATTAATGTCTCTGTCTCGGCACAAAATGGTGATGTCATCCGCATACGCAACGACTTTGATGTCACTTGGGGGGACGGAAAAATCTTCCAGGTAAAGACTGAACAGAGCAGGCGATATGACTCCTCCTTGAGGGACACCGGCAGCGATCGGGATGCTATTAGAGACATGTCCCTGAAACAGCACTTTTGCTCGGCGCCCTTTGATGAGTGCGGTAATCCATCGCTTCTGCCAAGGCGGGATGGTGGACCTCAATAGCTTCTCAGACAGTATGCCCAAGTTGACAGTGTCAAACGCCTTCGTGAGGTCCAGGGCTACTCCAACAGTGCGTTGAGGCTTTCCGGCGTTGAAGCCATCCAAAACATAGCTCACAATCTCCAGCAAAGCCGTGGTGGTTGAGTGTAATTTGCGGAATCCATGCTGGTGCTGCTGATTGTTATTATGCTCGGCCAGCTCCTTGACGACCAGTTTCTCAGCGGCTTTGGCAATTGGTGATAAAAGACTTATTGGCCTGTATCCCTTAGCCGTGGAGGGCAATTTACCTGGCTTGGGCAACGGTATGACGCTTGCCATTTTCCAGTCTTGCGGTAAGATGCACGTTCGAAAGGATGTGTTGATGACGTCAGCCAGAATTGGCATAATCTCACTCGGTGGTTTCTTCAAGACCGCTGGACTAATGCCATCCGGCCCTACAGCCTTCGAGTTGCGCATCTCTTTAACCACCTTTTCAATATGCTCGGGCGTCACAGCTTCTGCTTCATCCATAAGTGGTAACTTACAGAGCTCTCTTACAGTCACTCGGTTCTGCTTCCCTCTCTTAGCCTGAGTTATGAAAAAATTCTTTCCGAGAGCAGTTGAAGCCTCCTGCCCCGACTTGAAAACTCCATCCTCGACCTCGATCGTGGAATATTTGGTGGAGGTGCTCTTGCCCGAGATCTTCTTTAGAACTTTCCAAGTTGACGCTCCATCACTCTTGAAATTCATCTTCTCCGTAAATTTCTCCCAACACTCCTTCTTGTGCTTGTCCAGATCTCGCTTAATCTCGCTATCCAGCTCAGCAATGGTCGGATCCAGGTGATCTACGACTCTCTTTGCATCCCTTGTCCTTATCTTCTCCAAGATTTACCTGGTGACATTGGGAAAGAAGGTCTTAACTCGACCCTCCGGAATGACTGCTTTCATGGCCTTGCGAATCGCGTCAGTCAAGTGGACGCTCCTTCTGGTGCACGTTTCCATTCCATGGGTCCATGGCACATGGCGAAGTGCCACCTCCCTGAACAAGCGCCAGTCTGCAAGGCAAAGATTTAGATAAGACCTTTGACGGATACCTGAATAAGGAGCAAGAGAATTAGAGAGATCGACATTGACAAAGACGGGGATATGATCGCTGGACAGAGTTGTAGCGGTTGACCTAGAGCAGGCGCTGGAGAGATTAGAAGATACAAGAGAGATGTCTGGACTAGAGGATCGACCGTTGGCCGGGAGACAAGTGGGCTGATCATCGTTGAGAATGACCAGATCGCACTCCTCCGCCCATTCTTCGACGTCTTCTCCTCTAGCGTCAGTGTCAAGCGACGAGCAGAATGTATGAGCATTGAAATCGCCTGCAAAGACAACAGAGGGTGAAAGGGAGCAGTCGTACAGCTGCTTGAGTGAAGGAGTGGGGTCATAAGATTGGGGACAGGACGTGGTAGGAGGGATATAGATATTTAAGAGAGATATAGCTGTTTTAAGAGGGAGGTGGATAGGCAGGCACTCAAGAGTACCGTCCGACGGGGTGTTTGGTATGATATTAGAGGGTAGATTTGATAATACGAAAGTGGAAACTCCTCCACCGAGAGATGACCTTGGAGCATGATAAGCAGTGTAGCCAGGAATGTTAGGGTGACGAGCGGTAGTAGAAGGAGAAAGCTTTGTTTCCAGAACCATTATGAAATCAGGATGATGAGTACGAGAAAAAAGAGAGAGTTCAGACAACTTGGGACGAAGGCCATTGAGATTAATATGTACAATAGAGAGGGGGCGGTTGATGAATGAGGAATCAGAGTTGCTGGGGGCAGAGCACAGAACACAACGGAAGGAAGAGTCATGATGCCTAGCAGAACTGAGACCCGAACAGGAGAGATGCACCCACCTTTGGCATCCGAAGCACTGGACGCTTGTTTTACTCCATGTGACATCCTTGCCGCACGTGGCGCATGGGTACTTCTGAGCGGGTCCAGGATTCCTCGCGACGCCGGCCGCTTGTAGTAGAATCCTTAGGAGAGCTGCAGCCAGCCAGCTTCTCTCCCATAACAAAAACCCTCCACGCGGAGGGGTTGACGTCGTTTTGCACGGAGGTGGTCTTCTTTCCTCCACACTGCCACGGCACGAACGTACGACATCTCGGCAGCAACGCCCCCTACTCCGGACTAGGGGGAGATGGAGAATTTCAGCATTCTTGAGCAATTTTTTTCTGTTGTGTACAGTTTTTCGTATGATATCCTCCATTTCAGAGGAAAATGATTTTTTTCTTTTATGCAGCTATGTTACATTTTTCCAGCAAAAAAAACTTCTATAAGATGAATTTTCCGGTTTATTCACCACACTTGATTTAAGTTCCAGGAATTGATGTTCTCAGTTTTTTCGTCTTTTCATTTTTTTTTGCTGTTTCAACAGAATGGAATTTTTTTGTAGTCAGAATCCAAAACAAACCGCATCAGAAAATTGTGTTTCTGTAGCTTATCGTGGGTCTAGGGTTGGGTTGCTTATCATGCTCCAATCGTATCGCGTCAAGAATGCGACCTCCGGTGGTTATTCGCATTTTATTCTTCTACCTACAGACGTGACAGCTTTTTTTTCAAAAAAAAAAAACAGAACTCTTCAAAATTGATAGTCTTGAATTCCGTTCATCGCTAACTCCATGAACTATGAAAATATATTTTCAAATATATTTTTTCTTAACCATGAAAAAGTACTAGAATACGATGGAGAAGAAGAAATGCATTTCCACATTATCATGATCTCCCCTCCATCACGATATGCAGCTCAAAGAACAAAAAAAGCTGCATAAAAATCTTTGAAAACAGAGGGCGCGCAAGTGACACCATCACTCCGCAATTGCAAACAACATTTCATTCGACGCCAAGCAACTTCTTCAGCGCGGGAAGTCTCCCGGCGGAGAGAGTGAGGGGGTCCCCCACAATGCATCGCAGGGCTTCCCCCGTTCTCCCCGCCGGGAAGCTCCCCGAGTGGGGACGGGGGCTCCCATTCTCCCGCTGGGGGCGATATGCATACGGACTCTGACAGTTACAACAAGGGGAAGCTCAGAGGAAGTCTTGCGTGTCACGTACAAGGCGATGATACAGCCCGTACTGGAATTTGGAGCCCCGGTCTGGTCAAGGCACTTGACCGAATTGTCCTGGAGCAAGCACCAGCGAACACAAAACGCTGCTCTACGCGTGCTCACTGGATGCCCAAAATCCATTCCTGTATCCCACCTACATCAAGAATGTGCACTACTTCCTGTACAACAACATTGCCAACTGTAGACACAACAGTTCCATATTGGTATAGTCAGGAATGTCACTCACCCCAACTATCCCCTGCTGTCCTCTGACCCCCCCCCTCAATCCCGTAATATCCAAGCACCGTTGTATGCTGGTGCCTCTGTCACTTACCGCCAACGCTTGGCCACCTCAGAGCTCAACCGTAAGAGGCTGCTGCAGATGGAGCACACCAGATTCCTCAATAAATACCTCTCCCATGCTCCTCCCAATTCTATACTCGATGGTGTACAGCCCAAGCTCGATGATAGTGAGAAAGACCACTACCAGGACGCTCTCAAGTAATTTTGGCATTTCTCGAGGCTTATGTCTATAGGACCAATCCATCGGTCCCCGACAAATGTCCTGACTGCCACGGCTCAGGGCATGATTCATTACAATTATTTTCATGCCCAGCTCGACCAACTTCTCTGACAGCTCTGGATATATGGTAAAGCCGTGAGATGCGACCGCTCGTTGTGGCCGATAAAAAGAAGTAAGTGCCCGGATTGCGGAAACCCTGGCCACACCACAGAGCACTTACTCAGGCATTCAAAGGGTCCGACCCCAGCCTAATAGCAATCGGAACAGCGTTCGAACGCTCGAGGGGCGAAACGCTCGACGTCGGCGTAGGTCCAGACAACTTCCGTTCGAACTCCCACCCGTCGGTTCGAACTCTTATTCGCCCCCTGGAGACTTCACCGCGATCGATCTGTTTCTCCTCGTCATTGCACGTCACAATTCACCAAGCCACGTCATCATTATTTTATAAGTTCTCCTCATATTCTTGTTTTACTCATCTTCGTTTGATATACATGTTTCTTTTAATTTTGCACCTCGTATTCTTGTTTCCCTCATCTCCATTTGGGGAAAACGGTGGTTTAATTCCAGGAGGAAAAGCCTGCATGAACTTCGAAATTGACAGAAATTAGGTTCTTTATAGAGTTTTTATTTGGGGAATAGAGTTTAACTATTGTTGAGGAGAAGTTGAGGAGAATCCCTCGGCGATAATAAGCCTAAGCTGCATAGTTTTTTTTTTGCTTTGCAGCTTTGTTTGGAAAAATCCTTGGTACTTCTCAAGTATAGGCAGCCCACTAGAGTATACAATAGAAATAGCAACTTTTTTGGTTCGAATGACCGCTCACTCTGAGAGTTTTGGCCGAGATATAGCCGCGAAATAGCCCACCAGGCTCCACAGCGGCTCCTGGTGGGCTATTTCTGCGCTATTTCGCGGCCAAAACTCTCAGAGTCAGTGGAACATGGAGTTATCTGTCGAATTTGGCATGCATATAATGAAGATTCAAGCCATTGTCAATACTGATGGTTTCACATTCAGTTTCCAGACAAGGTGCGGACCCTACGATTACCTCTGGTGCAAAACTAGTTAAAGGCACTGTTCGCAATAAAAATCGCTTTTATGTTTTTCTGCCTATCCTGAAAACGGTCTCATTCTGATTCCAATGATGCTTCTAGAATCGTACAAGTCCTTCTGGGAATGGAGTTATGGTCCTTCAAAAATTGAGCTAGGGAAAATGGTGGACGAGTTGTCCGAGGCTTGTAACTTTTGCGCTAAAAGTGGCAACTTCGGGCTCTTTTGGGGCTCTTCTTGGCTCGTTTTCATGCGTTCTTTCGACGTCAACGTTACAGTGTGCCCCTACACTACCCGTTTCTAGTGGGAACTGAAACACATTTCTTATCGTGAACACTGCTTTGAGAGAAAATACCACACATCTCGAGAGTGGGCGATACGGCAGCATTAGCAACATTCTACTAACAAATTGAACAGAATAGGAGTCTGAACTGGAAGCGCGTCAAGCGCCGGGAAATTTGTGCGGAATTCAACTGAGAGTGCGCAGAGCTCCGGGGAAAGTGTGCGGTATCCAAGTGGGAATGCGCCATGCGCCGGGGAAAATACAGGAGACTCAACTAGGAGTGCGGCGAGCGCTGGGGGAAGTGTACGGGACCTAGCTGGAAGTGCGCAGAGCGCCGGAGGAAGTGTGCGGTCTCCAAGTGGGAATGCGCCAAGCGCCGGGGAAATACAGGAGACTCAACTGGGAGTGCGGCTAGCGCTGGTAAATGGGCGCAAGACTCATGACAATCTCAGAAAACCACCGCATTCAATGCGTGTCGAATATGCATTCAACTCGAGTGACCACACCTATCAAGAGGCTTCAACACATGGACACGTGCTCCAAACAGCAGCACGTGCTGCAAAATTCTAAAGAAGGAGCATGTGCCGTAAAATTCAACCGCAGGAGTACGTGCTGCAATGTAGTCCAGCGCTATCGTAGCAGCACAAAGACGCGACGCGGCTGGCACGCCGACGTGCAACGCGGCCAGCTCGCCGAGCACCATCTGGGCCCTTCAGCGATTGGAAGAGGCTTCGAGCGGCCCGGCGGGTAAAGAACCGCAAACTTGGGTAATTGAACCGCCGAAGCTGCCGACCTCTCAGTTCCGTCTCAGGAGTGCATCGTATACTTTCCTTTTTTGGATAATCGCTTTGTCATCGGGTTGAATGTGCATCATTCACGCATTAGACGGCTTATTTGTTGGGGCACGTGCTGTAATTTGGAACACAATAGGAGCACGTGCTCCCGTAGCAGCACGTTCCCTGAATGTGCTCGAAACCACCTTGTCTTCAAGTTGAATGCATATTCGACACGCATTCAATGCGGCGATTGCCTGAGATGACGGACAATGCGCACCGGTGAATGAGACTAGAGAAAATGTGTTTACAGACCTCATGCCTTTTTATTTCAGAAGCAGTTATATCCTTACATGTGCACATTTGATGGGGAACACGATATCAATGGTCCAGGTGCGTGGGGCATTGGTTTTGACGATGAGAAATCTTCTCAAACACCAATCTGCGTTATTCAGAATGCTCAGGATGGTAATACCACCACTGCGGTTATGAAACGTGACTATCTAACTTCTGAGTTTTATCTGATTTAGATTTGATGGTCACTGCATCAATTTCCAGCTAATGTGCGCAGACAAATGCAGACCGGCTTGTTTCAAGATGTTCTTTTGCGTCGTACGGTACAGTTAATGGAGCAGAGCCTATGACTTGCGAAATGTTTTCACTGTTTGAGCCTATGAGTGGTTCAATCTTTAATTCAGCCTATTATCTACTTTTTTTCTGGACATTCGTCCTCCCATTCTCGATATCTTCAGTGATTTTCATATTAAAAAAGAAGATCTGTTGATATATTTCGTTTCACACGAGACTATCAGGGGTTTTGTATGTGCTCTGTTATTGAAAAGCACACCTGCTGGTGAATTTAGTGCTCCTTTTTCTTTAGTTGCTTCTTTTGGACCCTATGTAATTGTTAAGTGTTTGTTATGTAATGATTTTTTGCGGGGTGACGCAAAAAATAGATGTGATTATCGAATCTGTGTTCCAGTTGCTCTATTGAGTGTTTTCTATGTGATCTAATATGAAGATCTGTTCATTGATAATTTCTTGGGGAAAAAAGAGATGGGGGTGCAAGAACATAAAGGGAAAACTTTATAGGAGATTTTAAACGAAACGAAAGCCTGGGTAACTAATAATTTATCGAATAAGGGGAACTGGAAGCAGATCAAAGCAGCGGAAAGGATAGGACGAGGAGGAGCACCAAGAGGAAGAGCAGACGCTGGTGCGAAGCAGAACAACGAAAGAGAGTCCACCACGGCAGTACGAAGAGAAATAGGCGGTTTGGTTAATGGAAGAGAAGGGGGTAAGCTTTGGAAATGCTAGCGTACCATTTAGTTACTAAACATAGTTATTAGGTAGCTAAGGCGGAGCGATCCGAAGCGTGGAATTGCAGATTGATGACGTCACAGCCTCTGCATTCTACCCCCACGTCCGGCAAAGTTATTTTTCCCCCACGTCGGGCAACTACGCCAACGTGGAGGGAGAAAGGAAGGGTCTGACCCGACAGAAATCTGGGGTCGGACCCGGCAAATATCTGAGTATTCAACTGCCCTAGAAGGCCTACAACTTTGACTACAATGGATTTGTGGACGAATCCGACTTTGGTCGCCCAGATCCTGAACTTGTGACAAAAATCTCTGCGATTATACCTTCCCCTATTCACAATCCCTCGTCGGCTTCCGGTGAATGATTCACAGAACTAGACCCTCCTATCTCACACGAATCTTATACAGTTCAACTGCGCATTGCCGTTCAATCCGCAGAGTGCACGTTCGTGCTGCGGCGCGGTTGCGAGTATCCTCAGACAGGTATGTGGGCCACCCGGGCAGTGAGGTCACACCAAAGGTGAAATCCGCTCGGGTGTCCCCACATACCTGCCTGAGGATACTCGCTACCGCGCCGCAGCACGCTTTGGCAATCAGCGTGCACTTTGCGGACTGAACGGCAATGCGCAGTTGAACTGTATAAGGTGACAGAACTCTGATTTCGAAAAGCGATAAAATTTCCTAACAAGGGATAGTCCAGTACACGTGAGACGGTGGAGGTCTGAGAGAAATAGAGGCTAACAAGAGATATCAAAATGGTTTTTCTTCAACGACATTCTTAAATTCAGATATTAGCTGGTAGGGATCCCGACTCCAAAGCCACACAAATAAAGCAGTAATCAGAGTATGAACAAACAAACCGGTATTGTACAGGTGTGACATTCCGCAACAAATTATCCCAGTATCGTTTGCTCTGGCAAGCAATGCACTATCGGATCGGAATTCGCCCAGATCTCCTCATTTCGACGGATCCGTTCGGCCTGGACAAACATACTCCTACATTGAGATACAAATTAACAAAACTAGACACAGCAAATCAATCAAATCAACCACGATTCCTCACATTACCCCCCTGTAACCACAGCACGACGACTAATCGACGTGACTTTTCGGATTTTTCGTCAACGACATCCTTGACTTAATATATAAGCTGATAGGGACTAGGAGCCACACAACTTCGGTAATCACGGACTGCTTTAAAGGCAGGGATCACGATAATCTTCGATTTTGAGATTAATCGATAAATCGATTGTTTGGCCCCGAGTAGATCTGAAATGACGAAGAAACCGAGAAAAACGCACCAGGAGGGCACGAAATCCTTTACTCTCACTCCGCTTCTTTACTCTCACTAGGGACTGGTTTTCAGACCCCGCGACGCTTTGGAAAACGTCTAAGTGGAAGTCGTGAGAGATAAATAAAGTAACAAAATGTGAGCAGGATTTCCTCAAAAGACTTTATGGTAGGTCGAAAAATGACAAAACCTTATTAAAACTTACTGAAATTCCTCAGCTAAAGCAAATGGACTAGAAATAGCTGCTAGGAACGCTTCAGGTTATGACGAAATTAGCATTTACAAAGTTCGGGGCCTTGATTTTGGCTCATTATTGAGATATGAGCCGTTTCCGAGATCATTGCATGTTTTGCATTTTTCTTTTCACTCGACTAAAGCAACATAGTATAAGCAGCAGCGGTGGCCGAGAGGATAATAAAGTGGATTACAAAGCAGAGAGAATGGAGCGGTGTCATAGGTTCGAATCCAACAATGAAATTTCCGCACTTTTATTTTCCTCTGTTTGTTCGTTAATCTAATCTACCTCTTTTTCACATTTCATCTCATTTTTTGAGCATTCATGTTTTTTTTGTGCTGACCTACGCATTGGGCTCAATGACAGACATGTGCCTTCTTATGGTAGGAAATTGGTGGATATCGTTCCGAAGCAACGAGATAAAGTCAGATTGAGATAGTAATGACTATATACTGTGCTTATCTGGGTCAAATTCCGGCCCGCATTTGCGTCTCGACACGCTTTGCGGCCGCACGCGCTGGAGTCAGTCGAGTTTCTAGCGTCAAAGCCGACTCGATATGGCTTTTATATACAGTTTTTCTCCAATTTTGTTTACTTTCCAGTTTCTAAAACCCACCTAGAGTAAAAAGATCGGCGACTGCGGCGCTGGAAACTCTTCCGACTCGAATGCGCGCGGCCGCAAAGCGTGTCGAGACGCAATTGCGGACTGGATTTTGGCCCTGATAAGCACAGTAATATATACTTCATCATGAACTGAAGAGGCTAGAAGCTGTGACTACGTTCTATGAAGAAACCGAAAGGCGCTTGTCGGTCTTTTCGCCTCTGCTTTGGTTGCTTCATAGAACACAATCACACAGCCACAGCTGTTAGCCTTTTCGGTTGATGATGGAGTATTATCCTTACATATAACAATCGGCGTGGTGGTGTGTCTGACCGAGTGTCTGGCGCGTCTAACCGATGTCTGACCGACGTCTGTCTGACCGGGTTTCAAATTTCCCGCGATTTTCAACCCCATAACTCAGAGCATGTTATTGTTTCAGTACACCGAGAGGGTGGCGGAATATGAGTGGGGCTTCGGAGGAGCGCACACATCACTAAGATCGGGGTGGGACCTCCCTGGCTGTTGCATATTGAGTCCTTCGATCTTTAATCGATACTGATCGTGGTGGGACCATCCTAGATGTTGCCTATTGGGTCCTTTGAAATTTGTTAGTAACGGATCATGCTGGGACCATCGTAGCTGTTGAATCGACGCGTACAACATGTGCTGGGCTCAGAAACAACCAAGAAGTACTTTGTAAAAGTGGGCGGGGCTTCGGGTTCATCGCGTAAAACGGCACGGAAAGTGCGCGGGACTGCGCAATCGAAGCGAACAACATGTGTTCGGCTTAGGGACAACCAAGAAGTACTTTGTAAAAGGGGGCGGGGCTACGGGTTCATCACGTAAAACGACACGGAAAGTGCGCGGGACTGCGGAGTCGACGCGTACAACATGTGTTCGGCTTAGGGACAACTAAGAAGTACTTTGTAAAAGGAGGCGGGGCTACGGGTCCATCACGTAAAACGACACGGAAAGTGCGCGGGACTGCGGAGTCGACGCGTACAACATGTGCGGAGCCCGGGGACAACCAAGAAGTACTATGTGAAAATGGGCGGGCTTTGGGCCCATCGCATAAAACGACACAGAAAGCGCGCGGCACTGCGGAATCGACGCGTACAACATATGCGGGGCTCAGGGACAACCAAGAAGTGCTTCGTAAATGTGGTCGGGGCTTCGGGTCCATGGCGTAAAACGACACGGAAAGTGCGCGAAACTGCGGAATCGACGCGTACAACATATGCGGGGCTCAGGGAAAACCAAGAAAAACTTTGTAAAAGTGCTGAAAATTTTTCGGATATTGCTGTGCTGTATATTGCGCCCTTCATTTTAAACCTAAATTTAACCTATTGCTGCGAAACCCACATAGTGGTTGTGTATTACGCCTTTCAAACCTGCATTCAACCTATCGCTGTAGTACACAGGTAAAGGTTGCGTATTGCGTCCTTTAAACTTTCAGGTCATGTGTAGGACCCACGTAGAATGCTATGGTTAATGGTTATTTGAGCGAGGCTGGCAAAGCCAGTCCTTCGCTTGTCGAAGCCTAACGAATGCTACACGAGGGTAATGGAGAAAGGCCGAGGTAGCTAGCTCACCGTTCGGCGAAGCCATACGAATTCTACGCACGGATTGTCGGGAAGAGCAGCAAGGACAGTCTTTCGATTAGCGAAGACAAACGATTGGTTCCCGTGGTTGATGAGGGAAGGTCGGCAAGGGAGGTGCATTGTTGGGCGAAGCCTACCGAGTGCTACATGTGGTTGATGGGGAGGGGGCGGCAAAGCCAGTCTTTCGGTTGGCAAAGGCAAACGATTGCTACCCGTGGCGTGGTTGATGGAGAAGGGCCGGCAAAGGAGGTCCACTGATGGGCGAAGCCAAACGAGTGCTACATGTGGTTGATGGGGAGAGGGCGGCAAAGCCAGTCTTTCGGTTGTCAAAGGCAAAGGATTGCTACCCGTGGCGGTGTTGATGGAGAAGGGCCGGCAAAGGAGGTCCACTGTTGGGCGAAGCCAAACGAGTGCTACATGTGGTTGATAAGGAGGGGGCGGCAAAGCCAGTCTTTCGGTTGGCAAAGGCAAACGATTGCTACCCGTGGCGTGGTTGATGGAGAAGGGCCGGCAAAGGAGGTCCACTGTTGGGCGAAGCCAAACGAGTGCTACATGTGGTTGATGGGGAGGGGCGACAAAGCCAGTCTTTCGGTTGGCAAAGGCAAACGATTGCTACCCGTGGCGTGGATGATGGAGAAGGGCCGGCAAAGGAGGTCCACTGTTGGGCGAAGCCAAACGAGTGCTACATGTAGTTGATGGGGAGGGAGCGGCAGAGCCAGTCTTTCGGTTGGCAAAGGCAAACGATTGCTACCCGTGGCGTGGTTGATGGAGAAGAACCGGCAAAGGAGGTCCACTGTTGGGCGAAGCCAAATGAGTACTACATGTGGTTGATGGGGAGGGGGCGGCAAAGCCAGTCTTTCGGTTGGCAAAGGCAAACGATTGTTACCCGTGGCGTGGCTGATGGAGAAGGGCCGGCAAAGGAGGTCCACTGTTGGGCGAAGCCAAACGAGTGCTTCATGTAGTTTATGGGGAAAAGCCAGTCTTTCGGTTGGCAAAGGCAATCGAATGCTACGCGAGGATAATGGAGGAAGGCCGAGGTAGCTAGCTCACCGTTCGGCGGAGCCAAACGAATCTGGGTTGGCAAAGGCAAACGATTGCTACCCGTGGCGTGGTTGATGGAGAAGGGCCGGCAAAGGAGGTCCACTGTTGGGCGAAGCCAAACGAGTGCTACATGTAGTTGATGGGGAGGGGCGGGAAAGCCAGTCTTTCGGTTGGCAAAGGCAAACGATTGCTACCCGTGGCGTGGTTGATGGAGAAGAACCGGCAAAGGAGGTCCACTGTTGGGCGAAGCCAAACGAGTACTACATGTGGTTGATGGGGAGGGGGCGGCAAAGCCAGTCTTTCGGTTGGCAAAGGCGAACGATTGTTACCCGTGGCGTGGCTGATGGAGAAGGGCCGGCAAAGGAGGTCCACTGTTGGGCGAAGCCAAACGAGTGCTTCATGTAGTTTATGGGGAAAAGCCAGTCTTTCGGTTGGCAAAGGCAATCGAATGCTACGCGAGGATAATGGAGGAAGGCCGAGGTAGCTAGCTCACCGTTCGGCGGAGCCAAACGAATCTGGGTTGGCAAAGGCAAACGATTGCTACCCGTGGTGTGGTTGATGGGGGAAGGCCGGCAAAGGAGGTCCATTGTTGGGCGGAGTCAAACGAGTGCTACGCGTGGTTGATGGGGGGGGGGGGGGGAAGAGCGGCAAAGCCAGTCTTTCGGTTGGCAAAGGCAAACGATTGCTACGCGAGGGTAATGGAGAAAGGCCGAGGTAGCTAGCTCACCGTTCGGCAAAGCCATACAAATTCTACACACGGTTTGTTGGGGAGGGCAGCAAAGACAGTATTTCGGTTGGGGAAGACGAAAGCTTGGTACCCGTGGTTGATGGGGGAAGGCCGGCAGAGGAGGTCCATTGTTGGGCGAAGCCAAACGAGTGCTACATTTGGTTGATGAGGAGGGGGCGGCAAGGCCAGTTTTTGGGTTGGCGAAGGCAAACGATTGCTACCCGTAGCGTGGTTGATGGGGGAAGGCCGGCAAGGGAGGTCCATTGTTGGGCGAAGCCAAACGAGTGCTACATGTGGTTGATGAGGAGGGGGCCAAACGAAAGCTACATGTGGTGATGGAGACAGGCCGAATTAGCGAGTTCACCGTTCGGCGGAGCCATACGAATTTGAGTTGGCGAAGGCAAACGATTGCTACCCGTAGCGTGGTTGGTGGGGGAAGGCCGGCAAAGGAGGTGCAATATTGGGCGAAGCCAAACGAGTGCTACATGTGGTTGATGGGGGGGGGGGGGCGGCAAAGCCAGTCTTTCGGTTGGCAAAGCCAAGCGAATGCTACGCGAGGGTAATGGAGAAAGGCCGAGGTAGCTAGCTCACCGTTCGGCGGAGCCATACGAATTCTACACACAGTTTGTCGGGAAGGGCAGCAAAGACAGTCTTTCGGTTGGCGAAGACGAACGATTGGTACCTGTGGTTGAGGGGGGAGACCGGCGGCAGAGCTTCCTATCGTTCGGCGGAGCCATACGAATTCTACACACAGTTTGTCGGGAAGGGCAGCAAAGACAGTCTTTCGGTTGGCGAAGCCCAACCGATGCCGCATATTGCTGATGGAGGAAGGCCGGCGGAGTCGGTCTATCGTTGGGCGAAGCCAAACAAGTTGTAGGCGCGGTTTGTGGGGAGGAGGGCAGCAACTCCAATTTTTCGGTTGGCAGAGACAACGATTGGTACCCGAGGTTGATGGGGGGGGGGAGCGGGCGGCAAAGCCGGTTTATCGTTCGGAGAAGCCGAACCGATGCTCCACATTGCTGATAGAGGAAGGCTGTCCAATTTGGCTTTCCGTTTGTCGAAACCTATCCACCAGCGGCAAACCGGCGTCAGGAAAAGTATTATTTGCAGCAGGAATGCTTCGAATCAAACCAGACTCATCATAATGTTTTCTATCAGAACCGTTCTTCAGCAACAGAATCGTTGCCTCACGGGCGGCAAAGCCGGTCTATCGTTCGGAGAAGCCGAACCAATGCTCCACATTGCTGATAGAGGAAGGCTGTCCAAGTTGGCTTTCCGTTTGTCGAAACCTATCCACCAGCGGCAAACCGGTGTCAGAAAAAGTATTATTTGCAGCAGGAATGCTTCGAATCAAACCAGACTCATCATAATGTTTTCTATCAGAACCGTTCTTCAGCAACAGAATCGTTGCCTCACGGGCGGCAAAGCCGGTCTATCGTTCGGAGAAACCGAACCAATGCTCCACATTGCTGATAGAGGAAGGCTGTCCAAGTTGGCTTTCCGTTTATCGAAACCTATCCACCAGCGGCAAACCGGCGTCAGGAAAAATATTATTTGCAGCAGGAATGCTTCGAATCAAACCAGACTCATCATAATGTTTTCTATCAGAACCGTTCTTCAGCAACAGAATCGTTGCCTCACTTTTTGTTCAATCTTTTTGTTAGGCTATCTAGAAGAGACCGGTAAATCCAGCCACCGAACCGGCGAAGCCAGTTCGCCAGCGGTGCTGGGCGGCGTGAGCCACCTGGCGCAGCTGGTATCGTTATATTATCTCACTCTAATTTATTTTTGCTCCATGGGGGTGGTGTGTTTGATGGGGGAAGGCCGGCAAAGGAGGTCCATTGTTGGGCGAAGCCAAACGAGTGCTACATGTGGTTGATAGGAGGGAGGACGGCAAAGCCAGTCTTTCGGTTGGCAAAGCCAAGCGAATGCTACGCGAGGGCAATGGAGAAAAGCCGAGGTAGCTAGCTCACCGTTCGGCGGAGCCATACAAATTCTACACACAGTTTGTCGGGAAGGGCAGCAAAGACAGTCTTTCGGTTGGCGAAGACGAACGATTGGTACCCGTGGTTGAGGGGGGAGACCGGCGGCAGAGCTTCCTATCGTTCAGCGAAGCTAAACGAATGCTACATGCGAATGATTAGGGGGGGGCAAAGACAGTCTTTAGGTTGGCGAAGCCCAACCAATGCCGCACATTGCTGATGGAGGAAGGCCGGCGGAGTCGGTCTATCGTTGGGCGAAGCCAAACGAGGGCTACATGTGGTTGATGGGGAGGGGGCGGCAAAGCTAGTTTTTGGGTTGGCGAAGGCAAACGATTGCTACCCGTGGTGTGGTTGATGGGGGAAGGCCGGCAAAGAAGGTCTATTGTTGGGCGAAGCCAAACGAGTGCTACATGTGGTTGATGGGGAAGGGGCCGCAAAGCTAGTTTTTGGGTTGGCGAAGGCAAACGATTGCTACCCGTAGCGTGGATGATGGGGGAAGGCCGGCAAGGGAGGTCCATTGTTGGGCGAAGCCAAACGCGTGCTACATGTGGTTGATGAGGAGGTGGCGGCAAAGCCAGTCTTTCGCTTGACGAAAACATACGATTGCTACCCGTGGCGTGGTTGATGGGGGAAGGCCGGCAAGGGAGGTCCACTGTTGGGCGAAGCCAAACGAGTGCTACATGTGGTTGATGAGAAGGGGGCGGCAAAGCCAGTTTTTGGGTTGGCGAAGCCAAACGAATGCTACATATGGCTGATGGGGGGAAGCCGGCGGCAAAGCGGGCATACTTTCCGGAGCAGCCAAACGAAAGCTACATGTGGTGATGGAGACAGGCCGAATTAGCGAGCTCATCGTTGGGCGGAGCCATACGAATTTGGGTTGGCGAAGGCAAAAGATTGCTACCCGTAGCGTGGTTGATGGGGGAAGGTCGGCAAAGGAGGTCCATTATTGGGCGAAGCCAAACGAGTGCTACATGTGGTTGATGGGGGGGACGGCAAAGCCAGTCTTTCGGTTGGCGAAGCCAAGCGAATGCTACGCGAGGGTAATGGAGAAAGGCCGAGGTAGCTAGCTCACCGTTCGGCGGAGCCACGCGAATTCTACACACAGTTTGTCGGGAAGGGCAGCAAAGACAGTCTTTCGGTTGGCGAAGCCCAACCAATGCCGCACATTGCTGATGGAGGAAGGCCGGCGGAGTCGGTCTATCGTTGGGCGAAGCCAAACAAGTTGTAGGCGCGGTTTGTGGGGAGGAGGGCGGCAACTCCAATTTTTCGGTTGGCAGAGACAACGATTGGTACCCGAGGTTGATGGGGGGGGGAGCGGGCGGCAAAGCCGGTTTATCGTTCGGAGAAGCCGAACCGATGCTCCACATTGCTGATAGAGGAAGGCTGTCCAAGCTGGCTTTCCGTTTGTCGAAACCTATCCACCAGCGGCAAGCCGGCGTCAGGAAAAGTATTATTTGCAGCAGGAATGCTTCGAATCAAACCAGACTCATCATAATGTTTTCTATCAGAACCGTTCTTCAGCAACAGAATCGTTGCCACACGGGCGGCAAAGCCGGTCTATCGTTCGGAGAAGCCGAACCAATGCTCCACATTGCTGATAGAGGAAGGCTGTCCAAGTTGGCTTTCCGTTTGTCAAAACCTATCCACCAGCGGCAAACCGGCGTCAGGAAAAGTATAATTTGCAGCAGGAATGCTTCGTATCAAACCGGACTCATCATAATGTTTTCTATCAGAACCGTTCTTCAGCAACAGAATCGTTGCCTCACGGGCGGCAAAGCCGGTCTATCGTTCGGAGAAGCCGAACCAATGCTCCACATTGCTGATAGAGGAAGGCTGTCCAAGTTGGCTTTCCGTTTGTCGAAACCTATCCACCAGCGGCAAACCGGCGTCAGAAAAAGTATTATTTGCAGCAGGAATGCTTCGAATCAAACCAGACTCATCATAATGTTTTCTATCAGAACCGTTCTTCGGCAACAGAATCGTTGCCTCACGGGCGGTAAAGCCGGTCTATCGTTCGTAGAAGCCGAACCAATGCTCCACATTGCTGATAGAGGAAGGCTGTCCAAGTTGGCTTTCCGTTTGTCGAAACCTATCCACCAGCGGCAAACCGGCGTCAGGAAAAGTATTATTTGCAGCAGGAATGCTTCGAATCAAACCAGACTCATCATAATGTTTTCTATCAGAACCGTTCTTCAGCAACAGAATCGTTGCCTCACGGGCGGCAAAGCCGGTCTATCGTTCGGAGAAGCCGAACCAATGCTCCACATTGCTGATAGAGGAAGGCTGTCCAAGTTGGCTTTCCGTTTGTCGAAACCTATCCACCAGCGGCAAACCGGCGTCAGGAAAAGTATTATTTGCAGCAGGAATGCTTCGAATCAAACCAGACTCATCATAATGTTTTCTATCAGAACCGTTCTTCGGCAACAGAATCGTTGCCTCACTTTTTGTTGAATCTTTTTGTTAGGCTATCTAGAAGAGACCGGTAGATCCGGCCACCGAACCGGCGAAGCCGGTTCGCCAGCGGCGCTGGGCGGCGTTAGCCGCCTGGCGCAGCTGGTATCGTTATATTATCTCACTCTAATTTATTTTTGCTCCATGGGGGTGGTGTGGTTGATGGGGGAAGGCCGGCAAAGGAGGTCCATTGTTGGGCGAAGTCAAACGAGTGCTACACGTGGTTGATGGGGGGGAAGGGCGGCAAAGCCAGTCTTTCGGTTGGCAAAGCCAAGCGAATGCTACGCGAAGGTAATGGAGAAAGGCCGAGGTAGCTAGCTCACCGTTCGGCGGAGCCATACGAATTCTACACACAGTTTGTCGGGAAGGGCAGCAAAGACAGTCTTTCGGTTGGCGAAGACGAACGATTGGTACCCGTGGTTGAGGGGGGAGACCGGCGGCAGAGCTTCCTATCGTTCAGCGAAGCCAAACGAATGCTACATGCGAATGATTAGGGGGCAAAGACGGTCTTTAGGTTGGCGAAGCCCAACCAATGCCGCACATTGCTGATGGAGGAAGGCCGGCGGAGTCGGTCTATCGTTGGGCGAAGCCAAACGAGGGCTACATGTGGTTGATGGGGAGGGGCGGCAAGGCTAGTTTTGGGTTGGCGAAGACAAACGACTGCTACCCGTGGTGTGGTTGATGGGGGAAGGCCGGCAAAGAAGGTCTATTGTTGGGCGAAGCCAAACGAGTGCTACATGTGGTTGATGGGGAAGGGGCCGCAAAGCTAGTTTTTGGGTTGGCGAAGGCAAACGATTGCTACCCGTAGCGTGGATGATGGGGGAAGGCCGGCAAGGGAGGTCCATTGTTGGGCGAAGCCAAACGCGTGCTACATGTGGTTGATGAGGAGGTGGCGGCAAAGCCAGTTTTTGGGTTGGCGAAGCCAAACGAATGCTACATATGGCTGATGGGGGGAAGCCGGCGGCAAAGCGGGCATACTTTCCGGAGCAGCCAAACGAAAGCTACATGTGGTGATGGAGACAGGCCGAATTAGCGAGCTCATCGTTGGGCGGAGCCATACGAATTTGGGTTGGCGAAGGCAAACGATTGCTACCCGTAGCGTGGTTGATGGGGGAAGGTCGGCAAAGGAGGTCCATTATTGGGCGAAGCCAAACGAGTGCTACATGTGGTTGATGGGGGGGACGGCAAAGCCAGTCTTTCGGTTGGCGAAGCCAAGCGAATGCTACGCGAGGGTAATGGAGAAAGGCCGAGGTAGCTAGCTCACCGTTCGGCGGAGCCACGCGAATTCTACACACAGTTTGTCGGGAAGGGCAGCAAAGACAGTCTTTCGGTTGGCGAAGCCCAACCAATGCCGCACATTGCTGATGGAGGAAGGCCGGTGGAGTCGGTCTATCGTTGGGCGAAGCCAAACAAGTTGTAGGCGCGGTTTGTGGGGAGGAGGGCGGCAACTCCAATTTTTCGGTTGGCAGAGACAACGATTGGTACCCGAGGTTGATGGGGGAGGCGGGCGGCAAAGCCGGTTTATCGTTCGGAGAAGCCGAACCGATGCTCCACATTGCTGATAGAGGAAGGCTGTCAAGCTGGCTTTCCGTTTGTCGAAACCTATCCACCAGCGGCAAGCCGGCGTCAGGAAAAGTATTATTTGCAGCAGGAATGCTTCGAATCAAACCAGACTCATCATAATGTTTTCTATCAGAACCGTTCTTCAGCAACAGAATCGTTGCCACACGGGCGGCAAAGCCGGTCTATCGTTCGGAGAAGCCGAACCAATGCTCCACATTGCTGATAGAGGAAGGCTGTCCAAGTTGGCTTTCCGTTTGTCAAAACCTATCCACCAGCGGCAAACCGGCGTCAGGAAAAGTATAATTTGCAGCAGGAATGCTTCGTATCAAACCGGACTCATCATAATGTTTTCTATCAGAACCGTTCTTCAGCAACAGAATCGTTGCCACACGGGCGGCAAAGCCGGTCTATCGTTCGGAGAAGCCGAACCAATGCTCCACATTGCTGATAGAGGAAGGCTGTCCAAGTTGGCTTTCCGTTTGTCGAAACCTATCCACCAGCGGCAAACCGGCGTCAGAAAAAGTATTATTTGCAGCAGGAATGCTTCCGAATCAAACCAGACTCATCATAATGTTTTCTATCAGAACCGTTCTTCGGCAACAGAATCGTTGCCTCACGGGCGGTAAAGCCGGTCTATCGTTCGTGAAGCCGAACCAATGCTCCACATTGCTGATAGAGGAAGGCTGTCCAAGTTGGCTTTCCGTTTGTCGAAACCTATCCACCAGCGGCAAACCGGCGTCAGGAAAAGTATTACTTGCAGCAGGAATGCTTCGAATCAAACCAGACTCATCATAATGTTTTCTATCAGAACCGTTCTTCAGCAACAGAATCGTTGCCTCACGGGCGGCAAAGCCGGTCTATCGTTCGGAGAAGCCGAACCAATGCTCCACATTGCTGATAGAGGAAGGCTGTCCAAGTTGGCTTTCCGTTTGTCGAAACCTATCCACCAGCGGCAAACCGGCGTCAGAAAAAGTATTATTTGCAGCAGGAATGCTTCGAATCAAACCAGACTCATCATAATGTTTTCTATCAGAACCGTTCTTCGGCAACAGAATCGTTGCCTCACTTTTTGTTGAACCTTTTTGTTAGGCTATCTAGAAGAGACCGGTAGATCCGGCCACCGAACCGGCGAAGCCGGTTCGCCAGCGGCGCTGGGCGGCGTTAGCCGCCTGGCGCAGCTGGTATCGTTATATTATCTCACTCTAATTTATTTTTTGCTCCATGGGGTGGTGTGGTTGATGGGGAAGGCCGGCAAAGGAGGTCCATTGTTGGGCGAAGTCAAACAGGAAGTGCTACACGTGGTTGATGGGAGAAGGGCGGCAAAGCCAGTCTTTCGGTTGGCAAAGCCAAGCGAATGCTACGCGAAGAGTAATGGAGAAAGGCCGAGGTAGCTAGCTCACCGTTCGGCGGAGCCATACGAATTCTACACAGGTTTGTCAGGGAAGGGCAGCAAAGACAGTCTTTCGGTTGGCGAAGACGAACGATTGGTACCCGTGGTTGAGGGGGGAGACCGGCGGCAGAGCTTCCTATCGTTCAGCGAAGCCAAACGAATGCTACATGCGAATGATTAGGGGGGGGGCAAAGACAGTCTTTAGGTTGGCGAAGCCCAACCAATGCCGCACATTGCTGATGGAGGAAGGCCGGCGGAGTCGGTCTATCGTTGGGCGAAGCCAAACGAGGGCTACATGTGGTTGATGGGGAGGGGCGGCAAGGCTAGTTTTTGGGTTGGCGAAGACAAACGATTGCTACCCGTGGTGTGGTTGATGGGGGAAGGCCGGCAAAGGAGGTCTATTATTGGGCGTAGCCAAACGAGTGCTACATGTGGTTGATGGGGAAGGGGCGGCAAAGCTAGTTTTTGGGTTGGCGAAGGCAAACGATTGCTACCCGTAGCGTGGATGATGGGGGAAGGCCGGCAAAGGAGGTCCATTGTTGGGCGAAGCCAAACGAGTGCTACATGTGGTTGATGAGGAGGGGGCGGCAAAGCCAGTCTTTCGGTTGACGACAGCATACGATTGCTACCCGTGGCGTGGTTGATGGGGGAAGGCCGGCAAGGGAGGTGCATTGTTGGGCGAAGCCAAACGAAAGCTACATGTGGTTGATGAGGAGGGGGCGGCAGAGCCAGTTTTTGGGTTGGCGAAGCCAAACGAATGCTCCATATGGCTAATGGGGGGAAGCCGGCGGCAAAGCGGGCATACTTTTCGGAGCAGCCAAACGAAAGCTACATGTGGTGATGGAGACAGGCCGAATTAGCGAGCTCTTCGTTGGGCGGAGCCATACGAACTTGGGTTGGCGAAGGCAAACGATTGCTACCCGTAGCGTGGTTGATGGGGGAAGGTCGGCAAAGGAGGTCCATTATTGGGCGAAGCCAAACGAGTGCTACATGTGGTTGATGAGGAGGGGGAGGGCGGCAAAGCCAGTCTTTCGGTTGGCGAAGCCAAGCGAATGCTACGCGAGGGTAATGGAGAAAGGCCGAGGTAGCTAGCTCACCGTTCGGCGAAGCCATACAAATTCTACACACGGTTTGTCGAGAAGGGCAGCAGAGACAGTCTTTCGGTTGGCGAAGCCCAACCAATGCCGCACATTGCTGATGGAGGAAGGCGGGCGGAGTCGGTCTATCGTTGGGCAAATCCAAACAAGTTGTAGGCGCGGTTTGTGGGGAGGGAGGGCGGCAACTCCAATTTTTCGGTTGGCAGAGACAACGATTGGTACCCGAGGTTGATGGGGGGGGAGCGGGCGGCAAAGCCGGTCTATCGTTCGGAGAAGCCGAACCGATGCTCCACATTGCTGATAGAGGAAGGCTGTCCAATTTGGCTTTCCGTTTGTCGAAACCTATCCACCAGCGGCAAACCGGCGTCAGGAAAAGTATAATTTGCAGCAGGAATGCTTCGTATCAAACCAGACTCATCATAATGTTTTCTATCAGAACCGTTCTTCAGCAACAGAATCGTTGCCTCACGGGCGGTAAAGCCGGTCTATCGTTCGTAGAAGCCGAACCAATGCTCCACATTGCTGATAGAGGAAGGCTGTCCAAGTTGGCTTTCCGTTTGTCGAAACCTATCCACCAGCGGCAAACCGGCGTCAGGAAAAGTATAATTTGCAGCAGGAATGCTTCGTATCAAACCAGACTCATCATAATGTTTTCTATCAGAACCGTTCTTCAGCAACAGAATCGTTGCCTCACGGGCGGCAAAGCTGGTCTATCGTTCGTAGAAGCCGAACCAATGCTCCACATTGCTGATAGAGGAAGGCTGTCCAAGTTGGCTTTCCGTTTGTCGAAACCTATCCACCAGCGGCAAACCGGCGTCAGGAAAAGTATTATTTGCAGCAGGAATGCTTCGAATCAAACCAGACTCATCATAATGTTTTCTATCAGAACCGTTCTTCAGCAACAGAATCGTTGCCTCACGGGCGATAAAGCCGGTCTATCGTTCGGAGAAGCCGAACCAATGCTCCACATTGCTGATAGAGGAAGGCTGTCCAAGTTGGCTTTCCGTTTGTCGAAACCTATCCACCAGCGGCAAACCGGCGTCAGGAAAAGTATTATTTGCAGCAGGAGTGCTTCGAATCAAACCAGACTCACCATAATGTTTTCTATCAGAACCGTTCTTCAGCAACAGAATCGTTGCCTCACTTTTTGTAGAATCTTTTTGTTAGGCTATCTAGAAGAGACCGGTAAATCCGGCCACCAAACCGGCGAAGCCGGTTCGCCAGCGGCGCTGGGCGGCGTTAGCCGCCTGGCGCAGCTGGTATCGTTATATTATCTCACTCTAATTTATTTTTGCTCCATGGAAGATTGTTGAGGATTAGAACACTCGTATGCATAGAAACAATACGACAGAAAATGCCAATTACAGGCAAGGTAAGGTAACTCTTTCATTTTTCCAGTGGCCACTATAGCCCGTATTTCATTTTAAAGGCAGTGGTCGCGATCAAATATGCTTGTCGTCTTTTTCTCTCCAAATCCTTTCCTGGGTCTCGAGTAGTAGGACCTATAAGAAAAAATCGCGAAAAAACCACTGTTTTGGGCCGAATTTCAAACCTGAACTTTCTTGTCTTTTGATGGTGGACGAGCCCTCTCCACATCATCGGCATCGATGACCTCTTATATCAAGAACATCAGCTAGTTGAAATTGAATGTCAATCAATGAACCTTCGAATTTATGTACACATCTAGTCAAAAACATTGACTGAAGTGATGCTTTCATTATTCAACTGTTTTTATTCGTTAAATTTGCATTCATTTCGTCCTCTGAATGTCGATGATTTTTCACTGCTCGGCATGAGACTGCGATCTGTTTCGTCATCGCTGTGCACGTGTGCACGAACTAGCTTCTTTAGGTCCTAAAAACTCTATTTGTAGACCGTTTTTCACCGCGCTACCTTCATAGTTTTTCAGCTGTTTTTGATCTAAGCTGATTTTTGTTGTTTTTTCGATAACGTTTTTCATCGTGACCACTGCCTTTAAAGACACAGTCCAACCTCAAAATCAATTTTTCGTTTCTCTGCCTATCTTGGAGAGAATTTCACGCTGATCACAATGGTGTTTCTAGAATCGCTCAGAACTCAATACGAACGGAGTTACGGCTTCTCAAAAATTTCAATTTTGAACGGCTAGAAGTTCGCGGACGAGTTGTCTCGAGCCTGTATTTTCTCGTTATTCGCAGCCATCGTTCTGAACCAGGCCACAATATAAGGCCAGACCAAAAACAAATCGAAGAACATAGGTTTTGAATAAAATCATTCGCGCGTCTCTTCCCTATTGAGGTCGGAAACCTGGCAGTGGGCGTTACCCATTTTTTCTTTCAAGGGGGCGTGGCCGACTTTTTCCTGGCTTTTTCTCGCTTATTTGAGCGAATTGAGATTTCGTGCTTGGCAGGCTTGCTATAGGCGGCTACCGGACCATAATATCAAAAATTACCTCTGAGGTTGGACTGTGCCTTTAAGGAGGCGAAACTCAATTGACTTACATGCCTATCTTTCATCTAAAACTACTAAACATACTTAAATCGAAAAAAATTTTGATTCTCTGGGCATATCCCAGGGAAGGGCACATAGTCAAAAGTCGAAAGTAAAGATTTTTCTCCAGAACTTTTTTTTCAATTATAGTGTTTTTCGAAGGAGGGCTGCTAGCTGCACATAACAACCAATTTGCGCTCGTAGGGAATAAGAAATGCAGCCATGGTGGCCACTTGGAGAAAAGCTGCACTATATTTCTTGTCGTTTCTCGCCTTTTTTTTTACCTATCGAATGATTCGTTGGGAAACGCAGCATACATGTTTGTTACTCTACTCACCCTTCAAAACTCCTCGTGAGACGTTTCCCGAAACGTGGCGGGTCTTTCAAGACTTTCCCTAGTCAGTGGAAGTGTTTATTGTGACAATGAGATCGTTTGTGGACCCGTCTTTTGCAATACTCTATTTTGTGTTGCTCCGTTCTTTCCTTCAGACCCTAACTACAGTTAGGTCAGTGGCTTGTTTCCTCTAGAAAAAAAAACATTTAAAATCGAACTGCGGCTGGCGCGGCGGTTTGAATCTCAGCGGCGGCTGGCTGGCAATTATCAGCCGGCCGCTGGTCTGCGACTCTGGGGGGGGGGGGGCAAGCGCCGGACAATAGAGCCCGTTTTCGACTTGGGGGAGCGACAGCGGAGGCCTCCCCCAGGGGGGGTGGCTTCAGGGGAGGCCCCTGCTCTCCTCCGGCGCTTGCCCCCCCCCCCCAAGAGGAAGAGACGGAAAAGATGGGAAGAAGTCGGAGAAGGGATTTTACGCCAATAGAGGCCAGAGAAGGCATAGTAGGCCAAACGCACACATCACGTCAAGTTTTCTCCCGATTTGACGTGATTTCTCATGTGATCTATCACGTGCTCAACCGGTATAAAAGGCGCTTCACCTCATTCACCTCAGAGCCGCATTCGGCCCAACAGGGCCGGCCCTGGACGGGGACTTCAAGTCCCTGTCAGAAAGGGATATTTTTGGAGGAAAGCGGAGACGCTTTCCGGGGAGAGGATGACGTCACTGCTCCGGGGCCGTGACGGCAGTGCTCCGGGGCCGTGATATCAGTGCTCCGGGTCACAGAGGGGCTTCGGGGCAGTGACAGGGGGCTTCAAGGCAGTCACAGGGAGGGGGGGGGGGGGGCTCCGATCAAGCCAAATTGCCACTTTGGCGGTAGCCCCCCCCCCCCGATTGGAGGGGGCAAGCACCGGTGCCCGAAGGGTTGCCCCCTGAAGAGCTGCGCTAGCCCCCTCCAGTGTATGAGGTGAGATTTAAACCGCCGCGCCAGCCACGGTTTGAATTTAAATGTTTTTTTTTTGAGGAAACAAGGCGCGGACCTAACCATAAAACTGTTTTGCCTGAAATAGTCTTCCATTTTTAATCAGCCCCATTTTAACCGGTGACAACCACCGTGAAAATGTTCATCCAACCGGACAACTAGTCCAGGCCAGAGAATATTATATCTGAAATAGGGCGGTTTAATTACTCAAGTTTGAGGATATGATACAACTAAACCATGGTGGCGAAGAAACTTCCACGAGTCCCAGAGACGGTGGAGAAAGCTGAGGACCGAGATCAGGGCAAAGGCTCTTCAGAACAAAGTCAAGCTTTCCGCTAAGAACAAGGAAAAAAAGGCGAAGATCATCAAGCGAGCTGAAAAGTACGTTGCTGAATAACGCCAGGCTCAGAGGGATCAGCTCCGTCTCGAGCGTGATGCGGAGAAGAATGGTGATTTCTGCGTTGAGAGTCAGCCAAACCTCGCTTTCGTCGTCCGCAATCGTGGTATCAACCACATTCACCCCAGATCTCAAAAGCAGGGATGTGCGTGATAGAAATTTTGTAATTCGTTAGTCGTTCAACCGGCAAAACCCCCGTTAGTCGTTAAAAATCTAGGCTTAGAAAATAAGCACAGCTGAGGTAGAAAAAGCCCTAAAGAATAGAGAAGAAAGAAGATAGGCATGAAGGGATGTATGCCTTCCAAAACATGCATGGCCATTGAACAAACAAAACATTCATTCTTAAACAATCTAGTTCAAACTGCAAACCTACATATACAAAAATAAAATTATGAATGAAAACCTACTAATCGAGAGTGTGTGTTCGCCGATTTTTGTCCTTTTTTCGCTGAAAAAATGAACAATATGGAAATCCGAGGAATACCTTGAGCTCTCCGCCTTTTTCAGAGCAAAACTTGCCGTTCTGCGCTATATGATATTATGCAAGATCTACCCCATGATGATAACACGGAGATCTGCACCAACTTTGCAGTAATTGTTCTTTTCCCAGCGTCGCGAATTGGGCGCGCGCGTCCTTTCGAGCTTGTACCCGTAATGGGGTCGTTTATACTCCCGCCGCAGAGCGGCGCGGCGAAGTGCAATCCTACAATATCGATCGTGCCGCGCCGCTTGATCAATATTACAGGAACGCACTGTGCCGCGCCGCTCGGCGGCGGAAGTATAAACGACCCCTAATGGGGGAAAGGTGGATGGAAATTAGCACCCAAGTGCAAATTTCACCCACCGACAAGGGAAGGATCACTACATGCCGAGTCCATTTCAAATGAAATATGCGTTTCTAAGATCAATTTCTGACGTAGAATTACGATTTTTACTCTGTAGCTGCGAATCGTTCCTCTGAGCGGAGCTATGAGCATTTTTATATTGATTTCTATAGAAAAATGGCATTGCACCTGCCGTAACCAACAGAAATCTTGCAAAAAAACCGGAAACGGACCTCATATTCGTGATCAACACCCCCAAATAACCCCCTGGACAAATTCAGAGCAAAAATTGTTTTTCGACCTTCGGACCCCCAAAAGTGGATTGAGTTACCTACCACCTGCGTGAGGCTACGAAGTAGAATTTTTCTGCCCAAACGTCGTATAGGTGGGTTATTTGGGGCACTGAACACGAATATGAAGTTCCTTCTTGATACTCATGTTGATTATTGTATGTTACGATAGAAAAATGGTAGTTTGGCTACTACAACCTACAGTCTATGTCCAAGCGCATCACTTCTCACATCATAGCACACGATTTGGAATATTCCGTATACTCACGTGAATCAATCATTCAATTGTTATGTCTTGTGTACTTTCAATTTTGTGCTCCAAGAATCAAGAATTCTCTCGCTCACTCATGGTATGCGGCAGGGTATCATGAAAACCATGCAGGACAGTTTAAAACTCCCGTTCAGTACTGTTTCTCTCCTCAATTGGGAGGCGTGTGATTTTGATGGTTGTTCAAAAGTTCACTTCCTTCGTAGTTCTCATTACGAGAGAATCCTTTGTTTTGAACATTTTGTTCACAATAACCACATGTGCTCGTAGCTATAAATTTGTTGCAAGTCCGTTTATTTTCACAGTAAAACACCAGCCGCGGGGATAAGACATTATCGACTGAAACGCTTCATACTCATAAAAAAAGCTCTCCCACGATAAAACTGTTAATCTTCTATACCTTCAGTGATCGAAACGAGTATTTTACAAGTGTGCAAAAATTTTGGGTGCAGCACGATTTCGAACCTGTGACCTCTTTTTTTAGCGCGGCACCAACTCCCACTGCGCCAACCGGTCACGACTGCAGGGGCGCCGACTTCGTATATGACGGCGCGCAGCCTCGTTAATCGTAGCAACATATTTCGGCGCTATAACACATTATGAGGTGATTCCTGGTGTAGAAGTCACATCAGTGTATCTCAGGATGCGACGAAGACTCATTGATTACACGTTATGATGCGTCTACGAGTGAAGCGCCGAAAAACGCCTACAACTCCTTTCAGAGGAACGATTCGCAGCTGTAGAGTAAAAATTCGAATTCTACGTCGTAAGTTGGTCCTAGTAATGCATACTTCATTTAGAATGGCCACGGAATGCAATGATCCTTCCCTTGTGAGAGGTCTCAACACCACTTTATAGGAATCCCCTATCTCGAATTGATGACTGAATATCAAACGACGACGCCCTGTACAATCCCATTATCGGATACAGTTCCCGTCGGTGCGCAGTTGTGGCCTGCAGACACCTCTCTTTATCATCTAACCCCTTTGATAAAGCCCTCTGTAAAAAATCTTCGCTCGAGAGTGTCGGAGACGGTTCAGTGAGCCTACCATAAAGTCGTGCGAACAACGCCAAGTCGCACAAATGCTGTGCCTAATTTGCGCTACGTTGGGTGCCCCCCCCCCTTCGTTTAGGATAGTCCCTAATGTGGGGTTCCTGAACTGCAAAAAAATGTCAGAAATAATGAAAACTGAAGGCTATGGTTATTTTGTAGCATCCACCTCGCACAACCAGCAGGCAACAATGTATCATTCTTTATGTAATCCTTGAGTTAAGAGCGATGTTAATGGCTATTGATTTTCTAACGAATTTTGGGATTGCTTACGAAAATACTTTTCATTTTGTTAGTCGTTAGACGTAACACCCAAAAAGCCCGTTAGTCGTTTAATTCGCTAGTCGTGATTACGCACATCCCTGCTCGCGAGGCCCTCCAAGTCCTTCGCCTGCGACAGATAAACAATGGAGTGTTTGTCAAATTGAATAAGGCTACGCTGCCCCTTCTCCGTATTGTTGAGACATACGTTGCTTGGGGATATCCTAACCTGAAAACAGCCCATGATTTGATCTACAAGCGTGGATTCGCTAAGGTCGACAAGAGACGTGTCCTAATTACGGACAATAACAGAGGAGATTCTTGGCAAGCACGATATCCTACTATATTTGGCTTGGTGTGTGTGACCGTCTGAGTGTGTGTGTGTGTGTGTGCGTGAGTGACAATGAACGGAAATTAGGCATCGCCACCCGTCGTTAACAATTGAAACCCGGTTTTCACACACACTGTCCAAGCATGCAGCCTTGGTTATTGACCTCCCGTGTGAATGGGCAAACATTCTACTGCACATATTAGGATTCATGTGTGCCTATTGCTTCAACTGTTCATTCATTATCACTTTCTAGAGAGACAGCTTTGTGCGATGAGCTCAAGAACTGAGCAGGACATCAATCTAAACCGATATGTTCACCAATCCATGAAGAAGTGTGTCATACCTTCCTCTGTAGATTCTCTTCTTTCGAATCTGTGCCAGACTGTTAAGGGTTATGCATTGCATTGCGAGAGTTACCAGAAAGCGAAAGAGCTTGATTGAGCACAGTGTAACTGATTTCAGTGAAAACATATAGTAGCGCGCGAGCCTTTTTTTGCAGAAGCTTTTTGTGACGTATTCTACTCATGAAACTCTGAGAAATATTGCCGCGACTCCTCAGCAACTCCTTCGGCTTGGGGCCTGCTGGAGTCGCGGGACAGAACCGCGGACTATTCTTCATTGACCAAATCGCGCTAGGGTCGCGGAAGAGTCTTGAGGGAGTCGCGGTAGATATGCGAAAGCTTGACCCACGGAGAAGTCGCGGAAGAGTTAAGGGTCGTTGGGGAGTTGCGGGACAGTCCGGGATCGCTTGGAGTCGCGAAGCAGAGTCGGAAGAGTCGCGACAATATTTCTCAAAGAAAGCGCCACATCGCCACATCTCGCTCCGAAATTGACGAAAGGAATTTTAGGGGTAGTTTTCGTGATCCTCTCAGTGAGGCAAATGTAGAGAGTCATTGCAACTCCAGTATCCTGTTGAAAAATGTGTGTTTCCTTCTAAAATTCATGTCGACCACAGATCAGAACGAAAGATTTCTGCTATCATGATCGTCTGACCAGTTCATAGTGAGGGATTACGTGGTGCAAATATTGCATTTCTTGAGTTCATAAAAAAAGCTGTGCGGTACTGTACGGGCTTAAAGGCATCGTTCGCCCTGGAAGCCACTTTCCATTTTTTTGCTCAATTTCATGAATGAGCTCGATAGACCACACCGGTAAACGTTGGCGCGTCAAAAACGCAGGGTTATGAGGGTTGAAGGGGTTAAAGATGAGGATTCGCCACCAGTTCTCACCAGTCATCTAGCACAAGGAACAAACGCGCTATGTCACGCGCAAGAGATACTGTATTGCAAACTCTTATCCCGGAAAGTCTTATCATCCAAATTCGCACCGAGGAAGCTTTTTATTTTGAAGTGATTTCGGTAGAAGAAAGGCACAAGAAATTTTCTCACCTAAAAAGTTCAAAGCCACTCCAGACGTTCAGAAAAAGTTATTGCACTGGACACATCGAGTTCGACTGAAGGGGCGAAAAACCAACTTTTCAAAAGGTTTTTAAACGCGTTTATTTATCCAAATCAGGAGTTTTGTAGGGTTTTCTCTGCTATTATCGCTTACCTCAAGAGCTTGCCTACTCGAAAACATAGAAAAATAAGACACCGTTTCTGCGCGTACGATGCCTTCAAGGCTGTTGAGCACAGCGAGGCACTGCTCTGCAATTCAAATAATCCATAGATCCTAAAGCACGCCCACAAGTACGCCGCGAAGCGGCGTGGGTGTGCACCATGTTATCTATAAGGAGGATCTTGTGCACGAGATCTACAACGTTGGACCCAAGTTCAAGGAGGCGTCCAACTTCCTCTGTCCTAACAAGCTCAACAACTCTTCAGGTGAATGGACAAAGCAGACTAACCACTTTGTTGAAGTTGGTGACTTCGGTGACAGTGAGGATCAGATCAGAAAGTTGCTGAGGAGAAAGATCTGAAAGAATGTTCATTGTTATTGTTTTCTTTTAGAAACCGAAGACGACAAAAAAATTAGTGCGTTTATCGCCATTTCTTCGTAATTTTGGTAACGCTTGGTAGCCAACGCATTTCTTTGAGTGGAAAACTCGGGAACGAAATTCCTAGTGAACACTACCTTTAAGCGACAAATTCCCGGTACGGGAGAAAGTCACCAGAGTACTGGAAACACCCACACTTCACCTATTGCGACGAGAAGGTTACAAGGCCTTGAGCCACCACGTTAAGATGGGATCAGGGTTGGGCAGGCCGTTGTGCCAATTTCGGCAGAGCCACGAACCCTCCCCTTGTTAACCGAACTTTTGACAGCGAGAAAGTTTGGAAAAGAAGGAGACGCAGCACACGCGCGCAAACGCCCGCGATCGATCTGAAGGTGCATACATGGTCAAGCGGGGGTTGTGCCCGGCAGTGATAGAAAATTTGGGGACATCGAAATTTTTTTCAATCTAAGTCTTGGGAGGAACCGGCTTTCTGGATTCCGTAAGGTCAGACGCTACGTGTGTGAGGGCGGCGGCCAGATGGTACGCCGGAGAGCATGCGTTGCGTGTCGAATCGCGACGTACCACCATGCGTTTATTAGGTCATATCCCTTCAACGAAATGTTTGAACAGTCGCCTACCACCCATATGATAGTATCAGTGCAAGGAGTAAGCAGAAATGAGATTCATAGAACCGAACGTCTACCGGTAACTTGGGAACAACTTCTTTTGCCGCCTGAATTATGCGAATGTGGTAGGTTCTCACTAAGAGCGCAAAGGATTCTCCATTTTTAGGCTTTATACGATAAGATGAAATGCCGCAGCACCCTAAGCCGGTTTTTAAAGTAGAATGCAGTCCCTTTATTCGTATTGACTATATGATAGACGACGGTGGTACGCCGCGACGCAGCACGCGTCGCGTGTTCTCGCCGCGCGCGGCGTACCACCCTTCTCAGACATTGGGAGCAGCGGACAGCTGGCGAGTTGCTCAACAGCTGGGTGACAGGTGGCATTTAGATGGCCAATGGCAATCACGAAGCCAACAGTTGGCATACACTCGTCATGACATTTCATGCCAGCGGCGGACGGCTGGCGAATATGTGCCAGTTGCCTAACAGCTGGATGATAACTGGCAATTAGCTGGCAATCGGCAATTACGAGGCCGACAGCTGACTCATACTTGGCATCTCAATAAGTGTCGCGGATGCGACGGTGGCTGGGGGCGGACCGTGAGGCCCCGGCCTGTTCACCACTATGCCAGCCGCTTGGAGGCGGGGCACACCCGCGCCAGCCGCGGCGCCCCGCCCCCCTTCCTCCGCGCTGCCTATATAAGGCGGCTGTCCTCGGTTCAGTGGTTCTACCCGGCGCCGGATGGCGTTGGCCTACAGTACCCATTGGTACTGCGCTGCTCTGGCAGCGATGGCCTACCGGGAGACCCCGGAACCGTGGGCTCCGTCCCCAGCAGCTCTGGCTGCTGAGGAAGCCGGCATCTGGGCGCCAGCTCGGCCTAGACCGAGCGGCCCGGAGGTTGGCGGAGGCCCAACGGCTTCTGGCATTAGTCACCGCTAGGGATGTGCGGTTGACTAGTGGGAGAGGTGCGATACTACGTCACCACGTACTACGCAATCTATATTACGCCGTGGTAGACTACGCTATCTACTACGCGCTGTGGGATGTGAGCCAATTGAACCGTTAACTGTAAGGCGAACCCAGTAGATGCCTTTAGGTGTTAGTTCCTTAAGGATAAAGGGTTATAACTTACCACTGTGAACCTTGTACCTGTGTTGGTGTTTATATAGCGCTGCTATATCGGTGTCAATATGGTTGGCTTGTGTTGTTGTGCTATTACGCTATTACTACGCGGGACTATTCCCCCGTTGGCCCCCCCCATACATGTTAGTTGGGTTACGTGGCTTGCTAGTGCGGCTGTCCCAGGTTAGTGGACAAGGTGATCCCCAGTGAACGCGAGGACTCCGCCTGCTTGAGGGGAGCAGGTTGCGAGATAACCTTGCGGTAACGGGGCGAGCTGATGGATGCATAGTAGCCATCGATGCGTCGCGATAGTGGGCCGGGGAACCAGGGATCTAGTGAGATCCTTCTAGGTGTTGGCCACACCGCTATCCAGGGTTGTCATACCCGTGGGTCGGTCCATACATGATGCGTTCGCATCGTGCTGGGGACCATAAATCCCATCGCGTTCGCGACATGGTGCAATGCGGCCAAGTGGAATTCGTGACCCAAGTACCCGCTGTTCCTGTTTGGGAACAGTGGGGAAAACGGGCACTCCACGCACCGTTCAGGTCATCTCCAAGCACGGAGGATCGACGAGGGTAGGAGCAGGCAACTTAGTTGCCAACCTTCGTAACCCTTAGCCTGAGAAGCGACCTGCAGACCGAGATGCTAAGCGCGTTCGAAGGTGGGGGTGCACCGTTCGGCAGGTGGTGGCAGCCCTGTCGGACACCGCATCCAGACGTCACCACTGGAGAACACGCAATGCTCGGGAAGGTAGCTTTCGGAACCACACGAGGATCGCCACCCGAGAGAGAGCAGCCCCCCTAGGTCAGAGGACACGGGCATCCGGGCCTAGTTGAGAGGTCGGCTGGATGTGTGGCTTGGTCAATCCCGATACGTGCGCCATGTTTCTCACGACGGGATCGGGAAACCTGACGGACTGCCAGGTTAGCGCCGCCGTTGCTCGTTGCCAGGTTAGTGCCTCTTGGGCGCCACCTCCGGAGGGTTCTGGACTTCCTCACTTGTAGGAAGCTTCCGACGGCTTTCAGGGGTTATGGTTCCCCACTCCTCCCCAAGTCTTTCCCCCAACTAGCATGGGTACCACTATACCCCTCCTAATAGGTTTGCAAGGCCATGGGTTTGGTTTCGCTTGTCAGCAAGCACACAACCAAAAAGCCCACAACCTACACAGTTAGGTTCATTTTGGCTTATTACGCAGGGTTAACATTCTACAACCAGGGTTATTTTCACCCCTTTATCATCACCCCCTTCTTTTCTCTTAGTACGCATCTTGTTCTCCTCATTTTTTTACCCCTAATACCCTATTTTTGTCATTTTTGCACTCTAGAAGGTTTTCTCCTAGAAAACCTTCATTTTTTGTATAAAAACCTAAATTTTTATCTTTCCTCCTTCTCCCTCTCTTTCCCCCTCAATTGCGTCCATTTTGACCTAATTTGGGTCATTTTGGCGTGATTTCTGCCAAAACTACTCTTAAACTTTGTTCTCCTGTCTTCTCGTGTTCATTTTCTTGTTCTCCGCCCCCAATTACCCCTAAATCCCCCCTTCCACCTTGGTTATCCCTTATTTCGCCTTCTAGGCCGCTCGGCGTCCCCATATTTTCGCCGCAAGTCCGCTCGATAATCAATATCGTTGTAAGTTGTCGTGGCTGGCCGTTCCCACGCTATCTCACTCGGAGAGGGCCAAGGCTAGCGCGTTCTCTCACGCGAGAGATTCTCCTCCGCGTGAGAGAGTGCCAGACGGCACGGCACTTTCGCATACTCCGCCGGCGCCGAAAAGGTCATGCGAAGTCGTAAACAATCTCATCGATTGCCCTTCGCACGTTGCGCTTTGCACTTGCACTTTGCATTGACATTCGGTACGCCTACTCCGCCGTTTGAATTCGCACTCCGATATTCGTCTGCTAGCAGCTATGGAGATTACTGTCCGCAAGGCACAAATCTCCACCTGCATTAATCGCCTCCAGGTTACCTGTCAATCAGTAGACGCAAGTCTACTGGAAGACATAAGCCTGGATAATACGCCTCAAGATTTCGACCGCTATAGAAGCGAGCGAGAGAAATCTCTAATGATTTCTCATGCTTCTATAGTCAGAGATCTTGAAGAACTACGCAATGTGTGGTGCATTTGCTTGGACTACATTACTTCGCTAAAGGATTTGGACCAGCAACAGCCCACCTACGAAGATTTTTCCAACCACTGGGCAACCAGTGGTCGAGAAAAAGTAGAAGCTGACGCTCGTTCTCTTCTTACTACGCTTGAAGTCATGCTCACCCGCATCAGGTCTACACCACCTGTTATTCCGCAGAATAATTCGATCGTCACCGCTCAAAATGCTGAAAATATATCCCCCAGTTCTCCACTGTCGGGATCAGCAATGAGCGCTGATAAGAATACGCTGAATATTACGCCAAATATTCCGCTGAATATTACGCCTATTGCTGCTAATCAGCAAAATAATCGTAATCCGCAAGATTTTATTCCGCCGATTTTGACTTCGCCCATTGTTTTTACGCCTGTGTTTAATTCGCCCATTGTGAATTCGCTACCTACCACGCCTATTCGTTTGCCAAAGTTTGATCTCCCAACCTTTTCCGGAGACTTGGAACGTTTTCCCGAGTTTTGGGATGTATTTGACTCGGCAGTTCATTCGAACTGCTCGGTACCACCTATAGTCAAATTCCATCATCTCCGAAGCTCACTACAGGGAGACGCCTTGTCAATGGTATCCGGTTTTGAGATCACTGCGGCAAATTACGAACTAGCTATTAATACGCTTTGTGAGACGTATTTTCGTCCACAATTTATTCGCTCGCAGCTCAGTCGTAAGCTTCAAGCTTTCGAACCAGCTGGGAAATCCGCACTGCAACAAAGAGTACTGCTCGCGCAGCTCAAATCCGTTTGGACACAGCTCCAACGATATGGAGAGCATGACAGCAACATCTTTGTCCTGCAGATAATACGCAGCAAGTTTCCATCCAAGACGATGGAACAAGTCGGAATGCTCGAGAACTCGGCGCAGAATCCGTTTAACGTCCCGCAGTTGCTAGAAGGAATAGATCGCATCGTGCGAGCCTTCGAAACAATTGCCGACACCTCGGAAACTGCCTTAAATTCTCGAACTCTGACGACCACTTCGCTCAGATCATCCTCGCGAGAAAGTACGCGTCATACTTCGCTTAGTTCTAATTCGCGTGAAAATACGCCCTATAATTCGCTCAGATCTACTTCGCGTGCTTCTAGAAGTCAATCTAGAAGTCCAATTCGCGGACGAAATTTCAGTCCAAATACGCGTCAGAGAAATACGCTCAGAGATACTACGCCGCAGGCAATATCCGCTTCTAGGTGTAAGCTTTGTCTTCGACAAGGTCACGCACCAGGACATTGCCCGTATGTTAATTCGCCCAATTGTCGCAATAACATTGTCCGAATGGATAATCTTTGCGTCAAATGTTTCGCTGATAATCACTACGCTGAAAGAGGCACCGCCTCAAACTGTTCATACTGTAGAGGTCCGCATCATACTACGCTCTGTTTCCGTGGTAGATCACGTAGTAGATCTACCAGCAGACACAGAAATACGCCCCACCTTCCCAGACGTTCGTCTAGGGTTCGTGGAAAATCTCCGTACAGGCATAACAGCCAGTCCAGGGATCTCGATAATACGCATAGAGATCGTTCTTACGATCGCTATAATACGCATAGAGATCGTTCTTACGATCGCTATAATTCGCATAGAAATCGCTCTCGTGATCGCTACAATACGCAGAGAAACCATTCTTCTCATACAAGAAGGAATTCTCATACTCCGCATCGAATACGCTTTGCCCCAGGAACTCGATCAGACCAAAATTCGGTCGCAACCGACTTCCTCGAGCCATATTACGCTGAAAACCTTCGAGATTCTGATGAAAATCAGCAAGATCAGCACTCACAGCAATGTGCAGTGACGAATCAAGCAGGATTTGATGACTCAGAACCTCGTCTGATGGTTTATATTTCGCGGATCTATAATTGTAATACGCACTCTGATGAAGTTTTAGTGTTGCTGCTCGATAGTGGAGCTCAACACAGCTTTATCAAAGAGAATACCGCTAAGCGCTTATGGTTAGCCTTCCGGCAGCCCTCTAAGCTAACTACGCACAGCTTTGGAGAATATTCCACCACGGAAACCTCATCGCTGGTAACCGCGACTTTGAGGGACCACGCAGATGTACCCTTCAGGATGCATTTGCGTACCCGAAAAGTGACTACTTCGCTCAATCCGCAATCGCATATTTCGCAGGAAGATTTCGAAGCACTTCGTAGATCACGTCTGCAAAGTCCGGAAACTAGTCTCACCGGAGAACTTGTCGACATCGACATTCTCGTTGGTATTGACTACTACTGGAAAATCGTAGACGTCTCGAAGATCTTTCGACTTCCGTCCGGATTCAATCTAATACGCACCAGATTTGGCCCAGTCATTTCTGGAATACGCACTCTTAAGATTACGCAGGTATGTAGTGCTTTAGCCTCATACTATATTTCGCATTTTATTACGCTCAGAGATAATACGCTAATTAATACGGTTCGGGGCAACGTATGGCCCTTGGGAGTAATTACGCAGCTGAAAAAATCTGGAGACGGTCAGATTCGATCCGCTCAATTACGAGTCGGAAAGAATAACCACCTCCAGAGATCTATAAATCAGCTTATTCCGCTAGAAATCGACACGATTTTTCCACCTACTACGCTTCCTAACGACCATTTTCGGTCCGAAAACGTCAAAAATCGACGTTCTTATACGCCTAAACCCACTCGGTTTCAGCCGAGTAGGAGCGCTAAGCGCTCCACTTCGCCCTAGAGTGTCGCTAGTCGACACCTACTACGCTAAATTACTCCGCAAATTGTGTATTTCGCTTAAATGTGCCTTTTTTCGGGCACGTATTACGTTTTTTCCTACCTCGCAGGCGTCATTTTGGACACCTACTACGCTAAGTTACTCCGCAAATTGTGTATTTCGCTTAAATGTGCCTTTTTTCGGGCACTTACTACGTTTTTTTTCTCCTTCGCAGGTGTCATTTTTGACACCTACTTCGCTTCCCCTTTCGCAGGTGTCTTTCCCAGACACCTACTGCGCATTATTTTCTGTGGGAATCGCCGTCCTCGACGATTTCCCCCTAGTTCGCCTTCGTCCTCGCTCGGCCTCGTAGTCGCCGTGGTTGCGAAATAGTCCCGTGCCTGCAAAATCACCGCAGGACCTTTTCGGGCACGCAGCCAACCGATGACAGTCGAGTCCGCCCACTTCGCAGACGGTATCAATCGTCAGTCACTCGATCCGTCTTCTCCTTTGCTTGCTTACTTCGCAGCTCTCATTTATTGATAGCCTACTTCGCTAATCTCTATCATTTGTCATCTTAATCTTATACTACGCTATAAATACGCGAACCACTACTGATTAGTACTCATTTCAGTTACTGGTTACTCGTTGAGATGCCCAGACCATCGATTTCGTCTTCAAAGAAGTCGGAGCGGTCTCGTTCTGCTTCGACCTCTCGTTCTGTCGACGACGATGGAGGCTCTAATACGCAGTCTACTACGCAGACTAATCCGCTGACATCGGTCACCCCGATGTTTTCCACTATTTCGCTCGAAGACGTTCACGTCGACGAATCGCAGCAGGATCACGTCCATTCGGCACCAGTCGACTACACAGTTCCACCGCCTCAAATGGAGTCGTGGGCTGATGAGGCGAATACACCTGTCGAGCCGATGGAAGTTGATTCCTTGTCTAATTCGCGGGTGAATTCCACCACTATTACGCAGACGACTGTCGTCTCCACTGCAGACACAGACTCGTCTAATACGCCTCTGGAATCCATGACTGTCACCCAGTCTATTACTTCGCAACAGACTCCAACTCAGTCTGTTAATACGCCTCAGACAACCACGTCTGAAACTACGCTTGAGTCGTCTCAGACACCGCAATCCGGTGCAACGACCACTACTACGCGTACCGTCTGGAAGACGAAGAAAATACGCTCCTGCTTTAAGCAGCCTGCACCTCCGGCAGCCACAGGCAATGTTTCTACTGCGCCGACGGCCGCTGGAGCTGCAGATTACTCCGCTTCTCATACTACGCGATATCTCGATGAGACTCCTGGTGAGCCTCTGGAGGTGACTTTTCACCCCCGGACGCAAACCATGGACGATTATCGAAATATACTTCGCAACGTTGCAATTCGTATGAGCAAGGCCTACGAACAGCACAAGCAACGTATTGCGCAGGACTACGGACGCATACCCAGCACCAGCAGGGTCCCTGATCCGTCAGATCAAATTATTACGCCAGAAAACTGCCCGCCTACCATGGCAAATACCGCACCGCCGGATGTCATTCCGCTTCCGCCGGTATCGCAGTTTAGTTCGCAGTTTGTGAGTCTTCACACCGTTGAAGAACTCACAGCTATTCAACTACGCAGTATCTTCGCGTATATCGACAACTACTCCGAAGAACCTATTTCGCGTGGACCTCACGCCACAGCTCCTGGTATGGACGATCGAATACGCATGTCGGTTTCACGACTACATTCGCTGAACCTGATTCAGGTTACTACGCGTGAAAGCGTAGGGCTCATTCGAGACTTCGCCGACACTATTCCGCTCAGTGAACCTTGGGCAGTGAGTTATATCGAGCTCACTGCCTGGATCCAGGAACTGATGCATAGCATTACCGCTATCACAGTTCATCGGGATATTCTTCAAGAGGAGATGCTTCCACACGTGTTGGAAGAGTATCAGACTCGCCACAATTTCCTTAATGCGCTCGCAAGGTTCCATATTACGCCAGACTTCGTTCGCACGAATCTAGTACGCTCATCTGCCATCGTGGCGATGCTAATTCGCTATGTCCGGATTCTTGAAGGACAACAACTACGCATGCTGGCCACAGTCGAGGGTCGCGATCAAGCCGAAGCGGCTCAGCACCTCCGCGAGGCACCTCCTCCGCCTCCGGTGGAGCTTGAGACCACTTATGCTTCGTTTAATCGCACACTCGAAATGTGGAGAGATAGATATAGCACTGTTCTGAAACACAGACAGGGGCAAATCTTCCTCGACCGTTTTTACGAGAGACGGTTCACAGCAAATACGCAAAATACTGCGCTCAATACTTCGCAGACTTCCTCGCAAAATACTGCGCAAAACACTGCGCAGAGTACTCCGCAACATAGTACGCTAACTAATTCGCTACTGACTTCGCAGACGGCTCCATTGACGTTCAGCAAGTGTGCTCTGGAAGCTGCTTCCGGACCGCTTGAGAACGACTCAGAGTCGTCTATTTCGCTCGATTCTCGAAATACGCAACTCGAGAGACGCTCAACCGCATCGTCGCCTCGATCTCGTAATTCGCAATTTACTACGCAAAGGACTGTACTTGCTCCATCATCCCGCGACAGGCTTTCGCCTCGAAGTCGGGAGGATGGACCAGGGTCCAGCAATAATACGCAACGTAAACGCGACAGAGGAGCAAGTACAGGTCGGTTCCAGGACCAGCCTAGTACGCTCAGATCTCGTCCTAGTACGCAGTATTCCGCAGACGGGGCGAGGAGCAGCCAGCGGGCGCCTCCTCCTCCTCGTCAGCGTACTCCGCCAGAAGGGCAGCCGCCCTGTGTCTTCTGCTCCGGCAGAGGGCATTATTCCGCTGAGTGTATTACGCGCAGGCGCTTGCTGCAACGGGCCGATATGCTCGTTGACAGCGAGCTATGCTCGTTTTGTCTACGGCATCACACAGGACACTGTATCCGGGCCGACAGATGCCTTATCTGTCACCGGACAGGTCAACACCAGGCTGTGTGCGTAGATAACCCCTTTGTAATCGCAAACATTAATACGACGGCCCAGCGTTTTTACGAGGATTTAGCTCGTGAGACGTTTCGCCTAATCCGCCTGGCCTTAGGGCTCGTACTCCGCATTCGCAGTCGCGCAGTCGACGCGACGCCAAGCGCCGCCAAGACCGCGATCGGTCACCCTCTGAACCCAGGGGAGATGACCGTAGCGGCAGGCGTTAATACGCCTGCGTTAAACGCAGTTAATACGCATGTTCACACCTGGTTAATACGCCGCTTTGAATACGCTGGTTAGTTGTAATTAACCATAATACGCAGGTATAGCCACTTTCGTGGCTAGCTATAGTACGCCGTTCAAATACGCATGGTTTAATCTTTTTATTACGCGGGTTAGTAATAACCACAATACGCTCAGTACGACCCCCTTGCGTTGTGCTGAAATACGCTGAATTAATACGCTAAGTCTTTGTCCCTAGTGGCTGACTAACTAATACGTTTTACAGTCTAAGCCACTAAGGCCAGACTCTACTACGCAGGTCTGATCTATTCACGTCAGACTTATTTCGCTCCGGCCTGGCCTTCGTTGCTAGGTCATACTACGCTGGTGGCAAATTTATGCATGGTTTTGATCTCGTTTTCTATCCGATTACTTCCAGATCGATTTGCCGCCTAATACGCCTAATACGCGCCTTCGAGATGCGTGGTTGGATGCGTCATGGTATTCTGCGCTGGGATTCATGAAAGGCAAACCACGGTTACGGCTGGGCTAGCGGAGGAAACCGGCATTTACGAAAAATCCGGTTTGGTTACGGCTGGGCTACGATTGGGCTACGCGTAACCGCACCTCGGAGCTGCGGTTAACCGCGGTTTTGCGGCTTAGTCGTCGAATTGATGGTGTGCTGTATTAGTGCACAACACTGAGGAAACGCACCTTTTGCGAATACGCATAAAAACTTGATATCTTCGAGGCAAGCTGAAAATACAGGAATGCCGCCGTTATTGACTGCCACATTATAGGCCCTCTAGCCATAATGTGTTCCTCTCGATAACAACGAAAATTCTCAGAATCATCAACCTCATCTGTAACTTTTATGTATGTTGCCCATGGCTAACTAAAATCATTATGCCTGTCCTTCCTACTCTCACTCTCTTCTTTATTTTATAGCACATCGTTGTTCTTTTTGCCTCCACTTTTTGTTCCTAATTCTTGTCTTCCGTGCGCTGACCATTTACCGAGCAGCCACAGGCTCTTCGCTGGGTTTCTTTCCCATTTCGGCTCGAATTCCCTCATTTTTCCTCAGAATTTTTTCCCAGCACTTTTCGTACACGTTTTCGTTATTTTTCTGTTGGAAAACCCTGTTTTCTTCTACTTTTTTTTCCGAAGCGCCCACTTGGATTTCAAATGTAATTTTTTTTTTACATGATTCTGTGATCAACCTGGGTTTTCTCGACGTTTTTAGTTCAAACTGGTTTTTCCCTTGCATTTTGAGCTTTTTCATATGATTTTTCTAAGGAGCCGTTTTATTTTTCTCCTGTTGTCAGCGACAATAAGCTTGTGTGAGAATGACAAAGAGAAAAAAAAAACAAAAAAGGGATTCCTAGACAAGAAAAGAGATGGAAAAAACTCGGAACTCAAACGACAAACGGAGAACTTGAAGCCAAAAACTCATCGAGAGGATGATGATGATAGCTGCAGCAACGCCTAAGCCATGTGAAGCACACAAAAAAAATTAGAGGGGCGTTTCGAAAAAAAAAGGAGTTGAAAAGGCTAGTAATGCTAGAAAAAAGCTAAATTGGGGGTTAAAAATTTCACCAGCAGGTTTGCGGCTCATCGTGAGAGAGAAGCATCACTTTATGTACTTTTAAAAAACCAAAAAGGATTTTTAAAAAAAAGGAGAAAATGAAAAACTTAAAAATGGAAAAAACATCTCCAAGTTGAGGAAAATCCCTTTAAATGCCTGCGATCCATTGAAGAAGGTAAAGCACAAGGTAGACAAAAATAAGAATTCAAAAAGCAAGCAAAATTAGCAATCATGTGCAATAAAAACAGTGACTGGTTAGGGGAATTCCGACCCGAGTGCCAATATTGATTTTCTCCAATCGAGATTCTCGGCGTCAATTGAGTGGCAAGTACGTGGCCGTGGAATGGTTAGCCACCCAACCGCAATGAGACGGTTGTGAATGCCGGTTCGCGGTTTGGCTACCGCTGGGGTTGCTGCCCTAACCAAACCCAAACCTAGCCGGCTGCGTTCATGAATCCCAGCCCTGATGGATCTATGGCGCTCAGATGGATGGCATGCTATATGGTCGACTAGATGGATATATATTCCCTATATACGACGGAAGGATCGACTATGGTATGCCTGATGGGATCGCAAGAAGGCTTGTACATATTTGTGATCTATTTAGTTCAGTTTTTGTCTAGTTTTTAGTCTTGAATTTTTTCATATTTATTTCGCTATGTTTATTTCGCGTTGTAGCTCATGTTCTTGTGTGAGCATCTAGAGGTGAGGCCATAAGCCCCTCTCGCCCGTTTCTGACGAGGGCTCGTGTATATATTTGCATCGTATTTCGCCCTTGTTATGAGTGAGAGGGTTCGCATCGTTAGGTAGGTTAGAATGTCTGTATGAGGGTTCATAATACGCTGGCTCATCCCCGCAGCATAACTTTTCCTGCCTCCTTTCTGTAAATTTATATTTCAGCTTAATTGGGTCCTCTCGGTGACCCTGCCCCTGTTGTCACCGTTTTCTGCGGCCCCCTGGCAGCAATTCTTTTGTTGTCGGGAGTGTCGCGGATGCGACGGTGGCTGGGGGCGGACCGCGAGGCCCCGGCCTGTTCACCACTACGCCAGCCGCTTGGAGGCGGGGCACACCCGCGCCAGCCGCGGCGCCCCGCCCCCCTTCCTCCGCGCTGCCTATATAAGGCGGCTGTCCTCGGTTCAGTGGTTCTACCCGGCGCCGGATGGCGTTGGCCTACAGTACCCATTGGTACTGCGCTGCTCTGGCAGCGATGGCCTACCGGGAGACCCCGGAACCGTGGGCTCCGTCCCCAGCAGCTCTGGCTGCTGAGGAAGCCGGCATCTGGGCGCCAGCTCGGCCTAGACCGAGCGGCCCGGAGGTTGGCGGAGGCCCAACGGCTTCTGGCATTAGTCACCGCAAGGGATGTGCGGTTGACTAGTGGGAGAGGTGCGATACTACGCCATCACGTACTACGCAATCTATATTACGCCGTGGTAGACTACGCTATCTACTACGCGCTGTGGGATGTGAGCCAATTGAACCGTTAACTGTAAGGCGAACCCAGTAGATGCCTTTAGGTGTTAGTGCCTTAAGGATAAAGGGTTATAACTTACCACTGTGTACCTTGTACCTGTGTTGGTGTTTATATAGCGCTGCTATATCGGTGTCAATATGGTTGGCTTGTGTTGTTGTGCTATTACGCTGGTACTACGCGGGACTATTCCCCCGTTGGCCCCCCCCCATACATGTTAGTTGGGTTACGTGGCTTGCTAGTGCGGCTGTCCCAGGTTAGTGGACAAGGTGATCCCCAGTGAACGCGAGGACTCCGCCTGCTTGAGGGGAGCAGGTTGCGAGATAACCTTGCGGTAACGGGGCGAGCTGACGGATGCATAGTAGCCATCGATGCGTCGCGATAGTGGGCCGGGGAACCAGGGATCTAGTGAGATCCTTCTAGGTGTTGGCCACACCGCTATCCAGGGTTGTCATACCCGTGGGTCGGTCCATGCATGATGCGTTCGCATCGTGCTAGGGACCATAAATCCCATCGCGTTCGCGACAATAAGTGCGAGCGGCGGACCGCTGGCGAAAATGTGCCAGCTGCCTGAAAGCTGCGTAATAACTTGCATTCAGCTGACGAATGCGATCACGCCTCGAAATTACCGAGTGCATAAAAACGCAGTTATCCACCAATCGGCACTCGGCTGGCGCTTGGCCGCTCAGTCGCCTTCGCTTGGCGATGAGTCGTCACATGACTGGCACTCGAGACAGCACGTTTTAACATGTTCTAGTTTGATCTCTGGTTTCATTGATAAGCTCAGCCGGTATATAAGGCGATTCAATTCAATGAGTGCTCACTCGGCACTTTGATGCCGGCCCTGCAAGGTGACCTGAAGTCACCCTACAGAGGCTAGCATATTTTTGGCAGCTGAGGGGAGATTCCCACGGCGTGGTGGGGGGGGGGGAGTTGGGGTGGGTCCCTCACCTTAGACCGTTGTGTAGGCGATCTTCTACGCAACGATCTGCGGTGAGGTACCCATCCAGATTCATCGGTCTGGCAGGAGACTGGCGTACCGCTGGCAAATGATTGCTCAACAGCGGGCTGCCAGGTAATAGCCAAGAGACTGCCAGCGGTCGGCCAGCGTCCTAGCGGACCGCTGGCAGGATTTCGGCGGACCGCCGGCTAATGGCTGTCTGACACCGAGAATGGTTTTTGCTCGCCAGGCAAATGCCGGCTGTCCGCCAATCCCAATGTCTGAGTTCCTGCACCCCATGTGTGACATGATTGGGTTTCCGCAGAGACGCAAAGGGAGCGCTGTTCCATTGAACTCTTCATTGACTGACTCTATTAGAACAGAGTATACCACCATCAGTGGACACAGAGTGCTGCAGGTGGTGAAAGAACTTTAGTCGCCACCGATCACACTGACACCTTTGGTCACCGTAGAATAAGTTGGCGCAAACTCAGTGCACATATATTACGTGCGCCGAGTTTCAGCCAACGCAAAAACGAAAAGTGCCAATGCTACCTGTGTCGACTGTACATTTTTAAGCGCTCTGAAGTTTAACAAAAATTGAACTATCTGAAAATTCTGATCCCGCCAGGGAGCGCCGACGTCGAGGTCAAGCCACATGATCAGGCAAAATTCAAACACCTCTGGGATCAGCGAGATAGGGGCTCTCTACACACAAAGGGAGGCCCCGTTTTCGAAGTGCGACACGTCACGCCACTTATTTCAAGCAGAGGTCCCGAGTGGAATTAGGGCCGCGAAAGGCGACTCGCCCTGTGTGTATAGTCCCTATCCGGGGATCAGCGCAAACCAGGTTTCTGGACCCAGTACAAGAAAAAAGGAGCAGCAGCAGACGAGTTTCGAGGCGCGCGGCGGATATGCGATGCGTTCACGCCGTTGCTCACTGTAGCAACCTCATGAACGCAGGCCAACTCGTGCGCGACTCCTTGTCTTTCGTGTACTACTGTTCTTATCGGGCTGGGATTCGGTTCCACAATCGCGTACAACCGAAACACTGGTATAGATCGCGTTGGGTCCACGAAACCTTCAGTTGCATGCTGCGACAGCGGTTGTCCCGGAATTTCGTCCCGCTTACAGAAACTAGAATTTCCCAAGCTCTTTAATTAAGAAATTGTATACGTACGAAAAACAAGTTTTTTTGCCGCACAGAACTCGTTTTCGAAAAAAACGCACATGTGTGACCTGCGTCATTCTACCTCAGAGCCGCGACTCCGATTTATGACGCGAAGTCACCCAATCAATATGTACTTCCAACATGTTCCCACCTGCGACACATCTGCGCCGCGGCTTCCACACAAAGCTACACGGGCGACACATGTACTCGACATGGATAGCACTGATCATTTGGGCTCCTTATTGTGCATTGACACAAACTCGGCGCACGTACTATGTTCAACATATGCGCACCGAATCTGCGCCAACATAAAAAAGGAACGCAAACCGTCAGTGCAATCCGTGCCGATTGCGTGTACGGAAAGAATTTGGCAAATAAAAGATGAAAGAGCTTTTAAAGGTCCTCGTCTCGAAAAATTTGCCAAGAATCAGAACTCTGCTTCAATTAAATTTTTTTGGGAAAAAATTTACCCGCGCGACTGCCCAGCTTGACCCTGCCTAGCCTATACCCACAAGATCAGTACGAAAAAACCTCCGATCAGGTGGCGGCCGTAATATGTCCAAACACGAAAAAAGCGGGGGGGGGAGGCTGTGATTGGTAGTAGCCGGCTTGTCCTCCAATCACGACCCTTAGCTCCTACCACGCCCTTTTCGCTGTAAAACATATTGTACACCCTTCAACGTAGCAAAAGTCCGTGAATGCACAACAAAAAGTCTACAGTGGGCAAGTAAAAGGTATGAAACTCCGATTAGAAATAAAACCAATACGATTGAACGCTATTGCAAATTAAACAACAACAAAAGCAACAATAGTTTATCTACCGTACAGATTGACACCATGAGAGAAAAACAAAATCAAAAACAACATATTTAAATAAATATAAGACTATTAGAGACCATTAGCTCTATCTAGAAACAAAAAAACTTACACACGTAAAAGGAAATCAAGCAATACACCCCGACAGAAATTCAACACAGATTAACCTCTCACAACCTTCTCAGGCAACTGTTCTCCTCGGAATGGAACAGTTGCGCGCCGAAATTCTTAACGACTGAGCGGGTGAGTCAGAAAGCACAATTGTCTCTGCCCCAATTTTCATAAAACAAACAACACACGAAAATGAAGTTGGTCCCTACAAGTACAGTATGACATAGGGGTAATGAAGGGCATCACGAAAACACTCGTTAAATTCAATTAAATAATTAGTAAGGTTAAAACCGGCATGAATATAAGGCTCGATACACATTCGTGCTCACAACCTCCTTCGCTGGCAGTCAGTGGTTGATCTAATCAGCCTTACGTCTGAAATAACAACTTTCGCTCATCTGTTGGCAGCTTTAACGAAGTGCTATACATACCGGGTTTGGAGCAGGGTGTGGATATCCACACTGGGGGGTCTGAGTTGTGAAAGGGAGGAGGATGGGGGTCTAAGCTCCACCGGGAGACCAAGTGAATTATTCTGACCGGGGGTAGGTATACTGTTTAAAACTCTTTTTTTTTGCGATGAATTCGATAATACCGTCCAATTAATATGAAACCTTGTTGTAATCAAGTTTTCGTAAAGGTTAAAATCATGATTAAGGTTCTCCTACGGTTAAAAATAGGCCACAGAGGTTCTGGGCGTGTATCAAGGATGGCTGTGCACTGAATCGCAAACGAGTTCGGATTGGAAGCAGGGATGTGCGGCAAACGATTTTCAGATTTCGGCAAACGGCAATCGGCAAGAAAATCCCAAAAACGGCCGGCAAACGGCAAACGGCAAAAAACCCCATTTTTTAGATCGACCCAAAAGTTATTCACATGTGCCTCTCTACTTTTTTCCTTTTTTTTAATACTTATGTCAAAATTCTAATAAATCCTATTCTAGGCACTAGTTCCATTTCAAAGCATCACATGAACAAAAACAAGACATGTGGGACCTCATGAAAATAAAAAAACGCCGCTGCGGCTTCGCGAGGAAGAGCTGCTTCCTACACGCACCGAAGCGGCACTATCGCGAAGTCGCAGCGGCAATGTCGTGGCGGCCCCTCGATAGTGCCGCTGCGGCTCCGCGGCAGTGCCGCCGCAGCTCTGCGGTAGTAGCGCTCCGGCTCCGCAGTAGTGCCTCGGCGGGTTTGCGGTAGTGCCGTTGCTGCTCCGCGGTAGTGCCGCTGCGGGTCCGCGGTGGTGCTGCTGCGGGTCCACGGTGGTGCCGCTGCGGCTCCGCAGTCGGTCGCTGCGCTCTGACAAAATATGACCGACTGCGAGTAACTAATATGAAATGAGTCATAATACAACTGGGTGGGCCTATGAACAAAAATACACACCTGAGCTGCTTACTTCCTCTGTCTGATAGGGACAGAGTTTATACCCGGTATTTCGATCTAGGAGATACATGATGTACGTCAAATTTGGGCTATTGAGCCAGTAACAATCTCGTTTTACCACGCATAATAGTGAAACGTAGTCGACGCGGGTTCGCTGACGCATCTTCGCGGAGTTCGTGCGGTTCCAACACCGGACTGCAGCGGTACTGTCACGTTAAAGGCATCGTACGCGCTGGAATCCACTTTCCATTTTTTATGCTCAATCCCTTCCTCGGGCCCCTGTGAGAACGTACGAGCTTGGCTGCTCAAAAACGTACCATTGTGAGCATAGAGGAAGTGGGGAGTAAGGAATTCCGTCAAAAGGGGCCGGCCCTTCCGTCAGTCATTTGGCACTTTCGCAATATTTGAGCAGAACGTCGTGTCGCTAAGTACAGGGCATGCCACTGTACGCTGACGCACCGTCGGACGAAGGTGGCATTATCGACTGCAAATTTCTCGTCACACAACGAGCGATTGCTTCCAACGCTGCGCCAATGGACGAATTGTAGAACTGTTCCTTGCGCCCTCCGCGTAACTATCCCGAGTCGATGCCGGCGCGAATTTCAAATGATATTCAGAAGTTTTTTTTTAACGTTTTTTCTTGAAAAGTTAACGTTTTTAGGCGGGCTTTTCGCTACCTTTAGTCACTATAGGGGGCTAACAACTCAAAAACGCTTAAAAACGAAACATGGTTTTCAGCGCGTACGATGCCTTTAATGTCGCGGCGTTGTCGACCCTCAAGACACTGCAACAGATCCTTCACGGCACAGTGATCATCACGGGGCTGCAGCGGTACTACCGTGAAACTATCGCGGCACGGTCGAGAGTCGCGGTACTTTCCCGGCACTGCCGGCACTACTTTCTCAGAGTCCCTGCCCACGTGTGTCGCACGAATGCTTCCTGCTTCTTTTAGCTACACCAGAATCTGTTGAAACTCTAGAACAGAAACTAAAGCATCACATTGGAGTTGGACTATCTACTGTCAACTTAATGCGAGCTGACAGTGGAAATGGAAATTGTATACGAATAAAGAAAAAGATGGATAGCATTCTAAAACGTCCTCCGGAGGAGTTATTCAAAAGCTATCCATCTTTTTCTCCATTCCCACACTACTTCCAATTTCTCTGTCAGCTCGCGTTGAGTTGCGGTTCTGCGCGAACTTACCGCGAGCTTAGAAAAGTTCGAAAAATTTTTAGAATTTTTTTTTCTGAATCAATATTTTTCCAAAAAAGACAGAATGAACCAATTTTTGGGATTTTTTTTTCACACCAAGCGTATCTAGTGGCTCATAACGTGGCATGTGGGTGCAGAATTTCAGAAATGTCTGGTACCTTCCCTGAAAATCGTCAAATATAAAGCTCGCGTTTAGCTGCAGTTTACCACAAACTTACCGCGAGTGGACTCGTGTTTTCGATCCCATTTACTACCACCCCAGATAAGTCAAAACCCCGGATAACGGTTAAGCAAACAACAGATAATCGGATAACCCCTAGTGCCTACATGGCCGCGAGCATAGGCTGCGTTTCCTTTCAATGTTTTGCCGAGTTTTGCCGTCAAAATAACAAAAATTTCGGCAAACGACAAACCGCAAAAAAGTCCCAAAAATGGCCGCCAAACGACAAACGGCAAACGGCAATTGCCGCACATCCCTAATTGGAAGCCACGGTATGGGAAGGAAGAAAATAGTGGAGACGATGAAGTCATTGTCAAAGGTGAAGACGACGAGATTTGTTAAAGAAATAAATATTTTTAATGAACTATGAGATCGTAAATTCATTTTGCAAGTCAAAGAAGAACAGGTCACTTTAAATGTATGGAAAAGCGGTGCTTGAACTTTAGCCAGACCAGACATGGCACAAACTTTTGCTAGTTGGAAAGAGCGTCATTCATTCTGGTTGCGTTGCGAATTTCATTCTCCGAGACCCACGACACAGGTTCGATCCCACGAGGTGCTTAATTGTTGCAAAACTTTAGAGCTCACATTTTTCTTAAAGTAAAGGTCACGAAAGTAGGATAGTCGAGTCGAGAGTGGTAGATTTACCCTGCATACAAACTTTCACCGTCTAAGATGAACACTGCAAAGCACTACACTGTGTGGCCTACACCTGCCGCAGGTGCGGCCCCGCAGGAAATCTACATTTTGCAAGGTATGAGTCAGGAGAATACGATATTCGAGTCGAGCGTGGTTGATTTACCCTGTATACAAACTTTAGAGGCATCACAGGAACGCCGAAAACCGCTACACAGCGCGGGCTCACAAATTTCTCAAGTGTGGTCCAGCCGAAAGTCGTCAATTTTCGTAACTAGGAGCCGCGAGAGTAGGATATGTGAGTCTAGCGTGGTCGTTTTATTTTGTTTACTCACTTTCACCGTCTAAGATGGGGGATGAACACCGCTACAGTACAGGGCCTCACACTTTTCTCAGGTGTGGTCCCGCCAAAAAGAGGCAGTTTTTGAAATTTAGGTGTCATGAGAGTAGGATATTTGAGTCCAGCGAAGTCGAATTGCTCTGTATTCAGTCTTTTACCGTCTCAGAGCAACGCTGAAGACCGCTACATAGCGGAACAAGGTAAAAAACGTCAAAAAAGGTCCAAGTCCACAAACCTGAAGTAGGGTCTGAAACCAGCTATAACTTGAGTTCCAAACGAGCTACCCTGGATTTTAGCAAAACAAAGAAACTAGGTTTGCAACCCCACAGAATGAAACCCTAGCCAACCCAAGAAGTTGATTTTCAGGAAAATTTACTAGATGTGGACTTTTGATGTTTTGAGCATAAAAGTCCACACCTAAATCCGCTGGCTAGGTGTGAACTTTTATGCTCAAAACATCAAAAGTCCACACCTGGTGAAGCTTTTTGTGAGGCATCCTCTGGGAGCGGGTAATGTTTCATTCCCTAGGGTTACAAATGTAGTTTCCTGATTTTGCTCAAACCCCGGGTAGCTCATTTAAAACTTAAGTTACAGCTGTTTTCAAACCCTACTTCAGGTTTGTAGACATGAACGTTTTTTTACGATTTTTACCGTGTTCCGCTGTCCATGATGTGGTCTTCGGCGTTGCACTGAGACGGTAAAAGATTGCATGCAGGGTAAATCGACCACGTGGAGTCAAACATCCCACTCTCGTGACATCTAAATTTCAAAAAAGCCCCTTTTCGGCGGGACCACACCTGAGAAAAGTGTGAGGCCCGGTACTGTAGCGGTCTTCAGCAACCACGTTGGACGGCGAAAGTGTGAACACAGGGTAAATCAACTGCGCTGGACTCAAATACCCTACTCTCCTGGCCCCCAGGTTTCAAAATTGCCGAATTCCGGCAGGACCATACTTGAGGAAAGTATGAGCCCATGCAGTGTAGCGGTCTTCGGCGTTCTTATGATGCCGTTAAAGTTTGTACATGAGGTAAATCAACTACGCTCGACTTGAATATCGTATTCTCCTGACTCACTCCTTGCAAAAATGTGGTCTTCTAGCGGGAACTCACCTGCAGCAGGTGGGGGCCAAACAGTGTAGTGCCTTCCAGCGTCCACCTTAAACGGTGAAAGTTTGTATATAGGATGAATCTACCACTCTTGACTCGACTATCCTACTTTCGTGAGCCCTACTCCGCAAAAGAAAATATGAGGCCTAACATCTAGCGAAAATTAAGCACCTTGCGGTATCGAACCCGTGTCGTGTGTTTCGTGCATGATGGTTTCGGAGAATGAAATCCGCAACGTAACCAGATTAGATGACGCTATTTCCAAGAAGCAGTCCATACATTTGAAGTGAACTGTTCTTCTTGAAACTGCGAAATAAACTTACCAACTCGTACTATACGGACGTTTGCCCGGACTGCGGATGCCACGGCCACGATACGGCACATTTGTTGAATTGTCCGGAGAGACCAACCACGCTGACCACAAAGGACCTATGGACGAATCCACTACTGGTCGCCCAGTTCCTAAACCTATGACGGAACCCTCGACGTGGCTGCAAAGAAGAAGAAGAACTCATACTATTTTGAAAACACTTTTATTACTTCAATACATCTCGTGTTCTTGGCCTTTGTCAATCACTTCGTCTTCTCCACTCTTCTCTTCCACCACATACCTTGGCTTCGTGCCCGAAATTATTCACAATTTCGGGATACACGTTCAAACCTATGTGTCATATATTCAACATTAGAAGAGTCTTCACTACAATCAAAACCTTTACTGTAGCTAAGTTTTTCAAAACGCAGGCAACTTTATGAAATCCGTCAAGAAAAGTCTCGTCCGTTTAAACATCTTTTGGACTGAGTTGTTCCTCTTCTTTCAATTCTACAACAAAAACAGACGAATAACGCTCCTGAGAGGGGGTCCAAAGGAAAAAATTTGACATATTAACGCTTTTGGGAGGGGGGTCTGAGAAAATCGCCAAAAATTGCTTTTGGAGGGAGAGGGGTCTGAGTAAATTTAGCCTCGTCCACACCTCGTGCCGCACCCTGTATTCATACTCCTCAATGCAAGCGGGTCACGCGCTTGACGCGCGGGCGTGGCGTCGGAGTATGAATAGTGTGACGCCACGCTCGCGCACCACACGAGTGACTCCCGCTCCACCAAGGTGGCGACTTTTTCATCATTTTCTTTATTAATCCATCATAAATTTCGTTATGTTTCTTAGTAAATAACTACAGTACTATCCTCTACAACCACGATGGTGAACGCGTCTACGGAATTCGCTTATTTGGAGAAGTTAAGGTACTTTTTATACCGCTCCGCCATGGCGTCGCCACTGGAGCATTCAAAGTCTCCGCAAATGCGGCACGCGAGTGAAGGACGCAAAAAGTGTTTATACTTCAAGGCCACGCCCGCTGGCGTTGAAAAGTATTTATAACGCCTTACTAGATACATTAAACCCAAACAAGCGAAATTTCAATAGTTTCTTAAATTCCGATCTCCGTCAACCCAGAAACGTCTCAAAATGGGGAAGAGGACTGGAAGTACGTACAAGATTCTAATTGCTTCAATTTTTGGCGAATTCGATCTTCAAATCCTCTAAATCAGAAACCCACATTTAAAGAAAAGCGAGAACACGATCAACATCGCAATTGTTACGATTTTCAGCGGCTTTTGAAATTTCGATTTGCGGAAAACGTTTCAAACCGCCAAATAAAATCGGAACTGATCCCGAATCAGTATTTTTCGGGGTGAATCAGATTTTGGATTCATCCAAATCGGCTATTTCCGGTGAATCGGTACTCGAATGGATCCGAAATAAATTTTTTCACAATTCGGAGTTCGATTTTTTGAGGGAGCATTTTTTACGGAGAGTCAGATTTCGGACTGATTCAAAACAGAGATTTTGGGTGAGTCACGACCTCGAGGTTATCTAAAATAGAAACTTTTAACCTGGTCAGATTTCATATCAATTCGAGATTCGCACTGATTAGAAAAATGCAAATTCTGCGGGACCGGACTTGAAATTTCTCAGGAATGGCTTCTCTCATAAGAGATTTGAAGAACACCAGTTCCGGTTTTGTTCAAAGAATTGCATTTAAGAACTATCTGAAAACTACATATTTCCGCTGAATCGGATTCCGAATTTATCCGAATGTGACACTTTTCATTGGGTAAAAATTTCAATGATTCGAATCTCCGCTTTCTTTTTTCGTAGAAATTGACCCGGAAAAAGTGTACTTTTAAGGCGACGGAATTCAATGATTCGGACTTGCGGTGCTTTCTAGAGATAGGATTTTGAAACTATCAGAAAAGGTCTTTTTTTACCTCAAATTTCACACTAATCCAAATAGCCTCCGTATTCCAAGCTGAGGACCTCGCGTTGATCCGAAAAACGCGATGAATCGAATCTCAAATTTTCAGCGTTTCCAGGAGGCGTATCGGATGGATATAACAATAATTCGGATCCAATGTATAATACCAGAAAAAAAAACGGAAAACATCACAACCTACTTCCTCGTATCAGCAATGGCCTTCAGTACACAATTACCTGCCAGATACGTGAGTCCAACGTGAATCGCCAGATATATAAGCGTATCATGCATGTTCAGCTGAGCCCAGAACATGAAATGCAGCCCGAACAATGCTGAAAATTTGAATCTAAGAAACTTAAGCCTTTCAAAAGAAAATCAATTCAGAGATCTAATACCTGCGAGACCTAGACAGAGAACCGGCGTCCAAATGGTGTTTGGCATATTGCCGAAATTCAGCCCAATGCATAGCTTCGTTGGGTGGAGCCAGGAACTCCAAAGACCTTCACCTCTGGGCAGGTGAAGAGAAGAGCCTTCAAAATTGAGAAAACCGGTGACGACCGGGGAAACGCCCCGAAAAAATTAAAGTGACCCGACATTCATGCAAGTCATTTTCAAGATTGGATGTTTGTCGTTGCCGGTTTTTGGTTCATGATTTTTTGTGATTACAGAAAAACCTTGGGCGAAGGTTGTTTTTGCAATCCTCACAAAATTCTGCGTCGACTAGTGTCTCCAAGTTAGAAAAATATCGTCTCGATTCTTCAGCCTAATTCATTTCAAGGAACACCGGATTTTTCGCCTATAACTCTTTAACCGTTGAAGACAGGGTTGTAGTGAAGGTTGTTTTTGAAATCTACGTCGAATTCTGCGTCGAATGATATATCGGGTTCCTAACTTTGCTTGCTCCATGAGCCAGCCAAGTCGGTGGAGCCGAGCTTCATAGTTATCTCCATAGGGTGCTCTCGCCTTCTGTGGTTTAGATGAGAGACGCAGAGTTCTGCTGGAGCCAACAACGGGGCTCGGCTCCACCGACGTGGCTGACTTAGGAACCCGATATATCATTCGATGCAGAATTTTACGTCGATTTCATAAACAACCTTCCCCAGAATCCTATCTTCAACGGTTAAAGAGTTATAAGCGAAAAACCGATGTTTCGTAGAATGAATTCGGCTGAATGATCGAAAAAATATTTTTCCAAACTTGAAACACTTGTCGACGCAGAATTCCATCGAGATTCCGAAAACAACCTTCACCAGAGGTATATCTCCAAGCACAAAAAAGTAGTTATGGACGAAGAACCGATAATTGCAGGCGAAAAAAATGCACTTTAAAAACTGAAATCGGCTGGTAGAAGGGGAACGTATTTTTTAAAACTGAAAACGCTATTCAAAGCAGAATTTCATGCGGATTGCATAAACAACCTTCACCTTTTTGTCCGTCAACCCATCCAACAACCTTCACCTCTCGGACTGCTGTCTCCACCCCAACGAAGCTATGGTCCAATGCGGAGCCACTGGAAAAGAAAGATGAGGAATACCTACCAATACCACAACAAACAGCAACGATGCCAAGCGAATCGCGAGGAAAGTATCCGAGAGGATCACTGACGGCCTCTTCTCCGGCTCACAGAAGCCATGTTTGATTTCTGGCAGCGCATCGTAACTAATCCGCTGCGACTTCGGGACAACCTCCGACGCCATTGGCAGCAAATTCAGCGTGAAACCCGGCTGGAAAACAGAGGCGAATCGGAATAAAAAATAAAAGAAAAAAAAACAAGATACTCCAGTAAGGCATCTTTCATAGTCCTCACCGCAAGCGCAAAACGGGCGGGACGAGCGGGAAGCTACTATGAAATCTCCGGCGGCACCGCCATGGCGGTGCAGGTAAAAGTGGGGCCTCAACTGTGACATGCACATAAATTCCTGGCTTGCATTTGCGTATGCGGTAGCGCAGGATAGTCCCAGAAATACCTATGTTGGAGTGGACTCAAATCGAGAAGCATGTATAGTAAAACCGCCACGGCGGTTTGGGCGGCGCCGCTATGGCGGTTCTCGTGGACTATGACAGTTCTTCCAAGATGTTCTGCCGAGATGACGAACGTTCGTGCCGTGGCAGTGTGGAGGAAAGAAGATCGCCTCCGTGCAAACCGACGTCATCCCCTCCACGAAGAGGGTTTTCGTCATGGGAGAGATGCTGGCCGGCGATATCGACCCAATCTTTGCTGTCCTCATTTGCGAAAGAAGCCGAAAAGTTAATTGTGAAGGACCTTGCAGAGCACAATGATACACAGGTCTTTCAGCACGGATTCAGAAAGCTGAATTCCACCACGACAGCTCTGCTGGAAATTTCTGGCTTTGCCATTCATGGATTCAATGCCGAGAAGCCACAGAGAACTGTGGCTGTAGCCTTGGATCTCACCAAGGCATTCGGCACAGTAAACCATGGAGTCCTGTCAAGCAACTTACTGAAATCATCAATACCGCCATGGCAGAAACGCTGGATATCAGAATTCATCAAGGGAAGACGAGCTCGAGTTATGTTTCAGAATCACGTCTCGAACAGCATTCCTATCGCAGCTGGAGTCCCACACGGCGGTGTCCTATCGCCAGCCCTCTTCAGCCTGTACCTCGAGGATATGCCTGAGCCGCCACAGGATATCAAGGTTGTCGCGTATACCGATGACATAACAATCATGTGTCGAGATCGGAAAATAGATGTTGCCGCCAACAAGATCAAGGAGTACCTGATCACACTGAAGAACTTTTTCGACGAGAAGATGCGAAAGATCTCCGCATCCAAGTCAACGGTATCTGTCCTCACAAGGGACCCATCCGAGCACAGCGCTCATCCGGATATAGAGTGCGATGGAAACCGTTTGCCAGCAGCTCCATTTCCAAAACTGCTCGGTCTTGTGCTTGATCCGTCGCTCAAGTTCCATAAGAATACCGAACAAAAGCAGGCAGTCGTTAAAGCTAAGCTCAATGTTCTCAGGGCCCTGGGCGATACATCATGGGGTTGCAGCAAGGAAACTATACTAACAACGTATAAGGCGATTCTTCAGCCCACCCTGGAATACGCCGCACCGGTATGGCAGCATCTCGTCTCAGAATCCTCTTGGACGAAGATGCAACGAGTACAAAATGCCGCTCTTCGTATCGCCACCGGATGTGCAAGGAGTTCCCCAGTCGAGCACCTGCATGCTGAGACCCGTCTGTTACCAGTGAAGGAGCACTGTCAGCTCCAAGCCCAGCAACTCCGTACCAACATTATAAAACAACCAAACCATCCGTTATGGAGAGTGCTTAATCCCGTTAGAGAGAGAGAGAGCTAAAAGACAGCCATTTGCCGATGCTCCAAGCAAAGTCAATCTGCAAAGATGGCACGATTCACAGCAAGAACGACTCCGTCTGCTGAGAGAGGAGCACACCGACTTCGTACGGTGTCATCTTGAGAAGGCGTCGGTGAATCCTACACTAGGAGAAGTACCACCCCAGTCTGTAAATCCGAGACTCAACTCGGAAGAAGGGCTAGATGCACACTCGCATCACTGCGCTGCGCTCACTCTACAATGCTTATGTCTTAAGTCAGCAAGATTGACAGCAGCAAGTGTGATGTTTGTCCGGACTGCGGTTCCATCGGTGATAACACCACACATTTATTTAATTGTCCGAAGAGACCTACCACGCTGACCATAATCGATCTATGGACGAATCCACTACTGGTCGCCCAGTTTCTCCGCCTATGACGAAACCCTCGATGTGGCTGCAAAGAAGAAGAAAAAAAGTTCTTCCCAGCGTGCCGAGCAGTAAGAACTTTCATATTCCACCGCGCTTCCCGCGCTTGCGGTGAGGACTATGAAAGATGCCTAAGCAGGGTGAAGCAGCGTTGCGACTCGGCTCAACAGGGGGTCGTAAAAATTTCATAATTTTTTTCGTAGAAAATGAAACTTTGGAGGGGTCGAAAATTTTTTTGAAAAAAAAACATTGTCTTCGATTACCACAAACTTGAGTTTTTCCAACTTTACTCACAAACGTCACTCACAAAAGGCTTATTTGAATTTTTAATCGCTAGGGAGAATGGTAAAAGTTTTACGAAAAATTTTAGAAAATATTGGGCAACATCGCTCCACCGACAATTGGTGCAACGACCTCCCCAGCCCTGGTCGCGGAGCGCTACCTTCTTTTCCCATATCTTTTTCTTTCACCAAACCGCAATAATTTTGTTTGGCGGAACAGAAAAAAGAGAGAGAAGAATATTATAAAAGAGGCGCAAAACACGTACCGCAACGCGCCCGCTCGCTTTACTACAGTTAATCATCTAGAAGCTGAGAAGTTCAATTTTTACAGGACCCCTTCCTAATTTGAATAGAAAATATTCCAAAAACGGGTGCGCAAACCGGAACAAAATGCGGAAATGTACGCATAGGCTCTGCATCCAAGCACCCTTTAAGGCAGTGTTCACGATAATCTTCAATTTTAAAATTATTCGCTATATTGATTAAGTTGCCCCCGGCTAGAACTAAAATGACTCTGAAATTGATAAAAACGCACCGGAAGTACACAAAATCCTTAAGTACCACCCCGCCTCTTAAGTATCACAGGAGCTGTTTGTTGTGATAATGAAATCTTTTGTGAACCCGTCCTTTGCAATTCTCTACTCTCTGATGCTCCGTTCTTTCCTTAGGGCCCTAACTAATCCTGCTTTGACTAGAATATTCTTCTATTTTCGATTGACCCAATCTTCAACCGGTGACAACCACCATGAACATGTTCATCCAACCGGACAACTAGTCCATGTATTAGAATAATGTCAGTAAAATACGACGTTCTAATGCGTTTCTCGCCGTTTCTTCGTAATTTTGGTAACACTTGGAGGCCAAAGCATTGTTTTATGTGAAAAACTCGGGGATGAAAATCATCGTGAACACTGCCTTTAAAAAGAAATATGCACCTAGTGCCAACACGAAAATTAGGCCCCGGTCAGATTTGGTGCGAAATGCATTTGTAACCCGCCGTGGCCTGCTGTAACCCGCCTGGTCGATACGTATAAATAAAATGGTCGGGTGAGGTTCGTTGAGAAGGAGTGCGCACAATATAGCAAGAAGTTTGAGTGCTCGGAAAGAACGCGCACACAGTCACGGAAGGTTTCTCGGTGTTAGGAAGGAGAGCACACAATGTCGAGGGTGTGTTGGCGTTGAGAAGGAGAGTGCAAAATGTCGCGGAAGGCATGGAGGTAATGAGAAAGAGCGCGCACAACGTCGCTAAAGGGATGTCAGCAATTAGAGGGAGCTTCAGTGTCTGTATATTGAAGATCTACCCGTTCCATCCCAAGACATCAAGGTCGTAGCATATGCGGATTATATTACTATACTATGCCGGGATCGCGACATAAATGTAGCTGCCAGTAAGATCAATGACTACTTGATCGAGTTGAAATGTTTTCTCGATAGCAAAATGCTCACGGTCTCTGCCGCTAAATCATCCGTCACCGTCTTTTCCACTGCTCCTGCGGAGCACAGAGCTCATCCCATGGTGAAATGGGACGAAACTCGCTCGCCGGCCGCCCGATTCCCTCAGGTACTCGGACTCGTGTTGCATCCTTCGTTGAAGTTTCATAAGAATACTGAGCAGAAGCAAGCTACAGTGATAACAAGACTCAACGTCCTACGTGCTCTCGGCGGAACGTCCTGTGGGTGCAGTAAAGAAACGATCTTGACCACGTACAAGGCCATCGTACAGCCCGCCCTGGAGTATGCTGCACCAATCTGGTAGCATATCGTGTCGAACACATCCTGGTCCAAGCTGCAGCGCATCCAAAATGGAGCACTGCGAATCGCAACAGGCTGCTCTAAAAGCTCTCCAGTAGAGCACCTACACGCCAAGCTCGCATCCTGCCAGTTAAGGACCATTGCCAACTCCCCGCACAACAGCTGTACATAAACATTCTGAAGCAGCCAAATCATCCGTCACGAAGAGTATTAGACCACGTGAGAGAGAGGTATAAGAAAGCCGTTTGCTGATGCTCGCACGAAAATCAATATACAGAGATGGACCAAGGCACAACAAGAGCGCCCTCGTCTCTTACGAGCTGAGCATACGAAATTCGTCAAGGATCACTTATGCAAGGCCGCCGTAAACTCCATTCTCGGAGTCGTGCCGGCTGAGGTCAGCGAAACCGAGATGGAACTCGGTAGGCGTGCCAGGTGCACCCTTGCCTCGTTGCGCTGCGGGCACTCCCCCATTCTTATGTCTTATTTACATAAGATCGATAGCAGCAGACCTGACGAGTGCCCGGATTGTGGTAATAAAAGCATTCTACTGTGCAGCTTTTCAACTGTCCGATGAGACCGACATCGTTAACGACAATAGATCTTTGGACGAATCCAACGCTTGTGGCTCAAATCCTAATCCATGACAGGACCCTCTCTGTGGCTGCAGAAGAAGAAGAAGAAGGCGGAGCGCACAATGTCGCGGAACATGTGTCGGTGTTGAGAAGGAGCGCCACAAAGTCGGACAAGCTTTGAAAAAGCGAGCAAAAATTTTATTCAAGCTGGCGTGCCTTTGCGCCATAGTTTCGCCCAATCTCGAAACGAGGGCGGAGCTTCAAGTTGGCCACGCCAAGCAATTCGAAAGTGGGGATTCGAATGGGAGAAAATTGAAGCTTCTTCCGACTTCTGAAAATGTTACTTTCTCGCCCCGATTTCCATAATGCTCCGTTTTCTGAATTTTTTAACGTTGTTCATATTTCCATGATATTGATTTTTTGAACCACTCATCCTTGGTTTCAATGTCTCACCAGTCTGAACCTCAATATTTTCCTTTACAGGCATATCCAACGAAAAAGCGGGACAATTTTCAAAAAACAACAAAACGAAAACTAACTATGTCCACGAGGTAACTCCCGCCAGCCTGCAGGTCAGCCGTGTTGAAAACTTCAGCACCATCGACATGTTCGAACAGTACGACTGCCTTAAGAATCAAATTATTAACAAAAACGGGCTGAATCCAATTTCCTGATCCTCTGGTTTTGACAGTAAAAACAATAAATACAGGCGCCTCGTGTGATCTGCCGTGATAGTTTTGAGATGCTTCGAAAACTGGGCTACGCTAAAATGTAATAATTCAGTCCCGCTTTTTTTTCTACTTTTTGTCGTACCTAGAATATCAACTATGTGAACATGTTGGCAGGGTCAAGCGGGGTTGCACAGAGTTTGGTCTGAAAATGAAGATTACTGGGGGGGGGGTCGCAGAAGTTTCGGTTCAAAAACGAAAATTTGGTGAAGATATTCCAAAAAGTATCGATAGTTTTGTCACCAAAGGGAGGGTTCGTAGCATTGCTCAGGTTTTACTGTGCTTCTCTGGGTCAAGTTCCGGTCCAAATTTGCGTCTCGACACGCCCTGCGGCCGCACGCTCTCGATTCGGAAGTTTCCTGCGCCGCAGCCGCCGATCTGTTGACTCTAGATGGGTTTTGGAAACTGGAAACTAAAAAAATTGGAAAAACTGTATAAAAAAGCCACATCGAGTCGGCTTAGTCGCTGGGAAATCGACTGACTCGAACGCGTGCATCCGCAAAGCGTGTCGAGACGCGATTGCGGACCGGAATTAGGCCTAGACAAGCACAGTAGAAACTTGAGCCCGACTGCAGAACGAATTTTTGCGTGTGGCAGTCTTATAGATCAAATATAAACTGCCCAGAAATCCTGTCTCGGAGGGGTTGCCCAAAATTTCAGAATCTGGAAAAAAATTGATGATGAAGGGGTCGCTCCAATTTCGGAAATTTAGCAAAGCCCCGCTTAACCCTGCATGTTGGAGGGAGTAGACTTCATAGGTGGTCTGTGGGATGTAAACTACAAGAGTCCGGTGGGAAAAAGTTGACTTCATGAGTGGTATCGTCTTTTTTATAGAATGATATACTGCTGTTACGCACATACTGGGATCAGCGGAGAGACTAAATGGCATGGGTGGTCCAAAAATATAAATAGACTGTGGGAACAGAAAGAAGAGAAGCACCCTTCCGGTCAGGCCCCTAACATATACAATACATAAAACTGAAAGGCTTAAGTTCATGAGTGATCTGTAACTCTTAAAATCCAGGTGTGGTACCCAGAATAAACTATGAGGACGGATTAGGGGCTAAGCTTCGTGGGTGGTCCGTGGGACGAAGTGCAGAAATCAGTTGGAAGAGAGTAAACTTCGTGGGTGGTCTCAACTTGTCTATATAATGATATACTGCTATGTTATCAACGCACTGAGGAACCAAATTAGGTGGCCCAAAATATCGATTGCGGGAAATGAGGGATGAATAAGCATCAGCTTCGGCCCCTAGAATATACAATACTAGAACGGGCTAGCTAATGTTTATGGACTTTCGGCCACTCGTAAACTCCAGATGTGGTACCTAGACCACCAACTGAACGAACAAGTCGGAAAACCTTAGTATCGTAAGCGGCCCGTAGGACACAACATGGGTAAGAGCTAACTTCATGGGTAGCCCTAAAATATCAACTACGAAAAGTGGTAGAATAGACGAAACTTCACGGGTCGCCTGTAAAACATGAGCATCGTCTCCAAGAATGTTCCGTGGAGTTTATCCTCTGTTTCCGTGTGTGATTTATTTCCGTTCGTCGCGTGCTTCTGCGTGCGTACGCTGCGTCTCTTTCTCCCCACAATTTCTCGCTGTCTCTACCCTCGCTCCGCATAAGCGCGCGAGGGAGCAGAGTAAATCAGACTCGGAACCAGAGGATAAACGCCTTAAAAGCAAGGTTCGTTCAAATTTTGACCTTACCGAAATTTGGATTAGATAGATTGGGCTGACCTAGCTGAACACCGTCTGGACATTTGACAAACTATTAAATTTTGCTTTCGAAGAAACCAGCTCTGAAGTCAGGGATTACGGTATTCACAACATGATAATCATGACCAGAATGACCGACATTTGCACTGCAGTTTTGAAGAATGCGTGAACGATGGCTTGAAAATGGATGATGGACACACTTTTCTGGCACAACCGTGAACGGAAGTGGCTGGAGTAACTCGAAGAAGACCGTTCTTTATGCAGTTCTTGAGGTTACCTGCAGCATACGCAAGAGTTCAGCGGGCATTTTCAAAACCGAAACTCTGCCCGGACCCTGCCTTTAATGGGTGTTGAATATCAACTACAGGGCACAGCGCGGTCAACAGTAAAAGTCATGATTGATACCTAAGTTTTCCAGACTGGGAACAGGTTCAAACGGGTAAAATTCATGGGTGCAACGTGCAACATCAACTCGGCTACAATATGAGGTAGAGTAAACCTCATGAGTAGCCATCAACCACGGCTTCGTGGGTGGCCCATAGGACCAGTGGCGGTTAGAACGTCTTCGACGGTTTTCTTCACAAGGAACCATGAAATTACGAAAATGGAGGACTTCGCATGAAAACGTCCAGTCGGGCCAGCAAGTAGAAAAGACCACACACCTGCGCTCCACTATTGGCGGTCAGGGCAAAACCCGGAAGATCACAAGAAAGAGCTGACGCGTGATAAAGCACATCCAGCTTGGACAGATCAGCTTTCTTCGCGGCTTCACAAGCGGCCTGAAAGTAAGGTAGATCAAAATTAACTACAAAAGCATAGGAGCGAATGGATCCAAGAAGGAAAAATATTTAAATTAAAGTGTAGAAGAATTTTTAGAAGATAATATGAACAGAACTTCGCCTAACATAATCTAATCAGTCACGTATAGTCTTTACGATAGCAGTCATTATCATCTGTTATGCGCTTGAGCCGAGTTCGATTTCGGATTTGTCGACAGAGAGCGGGTCGCAACAAGCTCCATCCGACGCCACCAAGGCCGTCGTAGAGCTCTCAGGCCCCTGGAAGGGTCGCAATAGGCTCCGCAGCGCAAAAAAGGAATCAATGTCACCCAGAGATTCGCAAAATATTCGAAACACAAGAGAAAAATCGTTTAAGCTTTGTAATCCAACCGAGCCGTGAACTGAAAGTTTTGTGTGTGATTGCACCAAACGTCACATTACACGCATAATACGCCGTTTTTTCTTCGGCGTCGTAGACACTTCGCTATTCAGATGACGCCAGGATTGTGTCTGCGGGCTAGGAGATTGAATAGTATGTTTTGGAACAGGTGCTATCTCAGCGGGAGGGGGGGCACTACGGCGCAATGCACTTTACCACGCCCATGTTACCGTGCCGCGCTGATTTCGAGCACCTATCCGGGGTTTCCCTCCCCTGCCAAAATCAGGAGAGTCGCTGCGGCACGAAAAAATGGGCGTGATCAGGTGCGATACCTCAGTGCCCCCCCCCTCGCTGCAAGAACACCTTGGAACATTACTGGAGAAGTGGCTCGCGCTCACTCCTTAATCCACCAGAACCCTCGCACCAAACGAGATTCTTCTCCCCTTCCAAAATCATGAGAGTCAGGAGACTTAAGAAATACATCATTCACGCAAAGTTATCTTTTTCATTTTGAGCCTTTTCTCAGGAGATAGTGCTTGGAAGAACGCAGTTCTTACGCCGTTGTTTCGTAGTTAGTCAGTGCTTTCGCAACTTTTCAAAGGTGAAGGAATGTGATTCTTTGTATTTACGTGCAGTTCTACTTGTGAGGCATGAGGGACTCCATCCGTTAAGCAAGAAAAGAAGGTAACTTTTAAGCGTGTCTCCAACTTTAAAGACATATCAGAACTTTTGTGGGCTTAGTTCAAGCACATGCTTCAAATCTGTAGTACTCTATCTTGAGCCTTGTGAAAGTAGCGTTCGAATAAGGCAAACTGATTACGAAGCTGTGTTAAACTGGAGTCAAAACCATGTGTATATATATCTGCATCGCACACCGTGTGTTCCTCTTACCAAACGTATTTTCGGTCGATTTCGCAAAATCTGCTCTTATTGTACATGCCACCGTCAATTTGACACGTCGTAAAAGTAAACCGGACGATACAGGCCTGAAATGCGCTCTTTAATGCATCCACACATAACGCGTTTTATTTTACGGCCGAATCAGAGCTCGGTGCTCAAACGATTTTTCTCTGTTTCGATTACTGTGACATTCGTAGGAAGCTAGAAGAAATTAAGACAGGAAATAGTCGGTCAAAAAGGGTCGCATGGACCTCTCCAGGGCACCAATAGTTATCAGGAGGTCCAAGGAGGTAGCAAAATGCTTCAACCCCCACCCCTCCACTGAATTGGTAGTCACTAAGGTATACAGAGAGTGGAAGACTGTTGAACTCAATAAGGAAGCTATGTCCTTCTTCATTTGCAGCCTCGAAAAGGTTTCTGTCATAGGTTAAGGAGCCGGGCAAAGGCAATATAGAGTGACCACAGCGCAGCTGGGCAAGAGCACATCTGGCTCGCCAGCCGAGTCGAGACTCGGACTCGCAAACCCGAGACGGCATTTCTCTTGGAATAGGGTTCACAGCCGCCAGGGTTGAGCAGAGCAGGGTACGGCGCGGGGTGTGGATATCTACAGGGGGGGGGTCTGAGCTCCAATGGAAGATCAACTGAACCTTACTGAATGTTTTTAACAGGTTCCTCTCCTTAAAAACTTAACATCTTCCAGAATGAATTTTTCATCTTCCTTTAAGTTTACAACAGAAAAAAGACCAAATAGCGCTCCTGGATAGGGTCCGAAAAAAATCTGCGAAAATTTGACTTGATAACGCTTCTGGGGTGTGGGGTCCGGAAAAATCGCCAAAAAAATGTTGGTGGTCTGAGCGAAATTGGCCTTGTCCACATCTCGTGCCGTACCCTGGAGCAGAGTTACGACTCGGCGTAACGGAAAGTCATTAAAATTTTCGAAATCGTTTAGGAAAAAATATGATTTGAAGGACAGAGGCTCGTGAAATTTTTGGAAAAAAGAAAATTTCTCCAAACCACTTGGTAAGCTAAAATGAGGTAGTAGTACTCGCCCTCTGATAGTAAGATTGCAGCGCGAGAACAGCTGCATGCTGCAGCAGTAACCTTCCAGTTAAGGAACACTGCCAACTCCAAGCGCAACAACTGGTTATTCACATTGTCAAGCAGCCTGAGCACCCATTAAGAGGAATCATGAATCCCATTAGAAAAAAAGATATCAGAAGGCCTTCTGCGGATGCTCCGGAGAAAGTCAATATACAAAGATGGACGGACTCCCAACTGGATCGTCTGCGTCTTTTATGTGCGGAGCACACCCGATTCGTTAGGGATCATTTGAGTAAGGTGGCTGTCAACCCCACCTGAAATCAGCAATACCTAGATTGAACTCGGTGGGCGGGCTAGTAGTTCCGTCGCCTCGTTACGCTGCAGGCGCTCCCCTATGCTAACGTCATACTTGCATAGGATCGATTGCAGTAAGCCTGACGAGTGCCCGGAATGTGGTAGCAGTGGCCACACGACAGAACACCTATTCGATTGTCCAAATAGAGCACTCCAGATTCGTCAATGAATACCTCTCCTGAGCCTCTCCCGATTCCATACTCGGCGGTGTGCCGTGCCGCCCAAGGTCGATAATAGTGAAAAGGACCTACCCAGACGCTCCCGCGTCTTTCTGGCGGGTTTACCATGTGGTCATTCCTCGCAACTCACGGCCTAAGTCCATAGGATCGATCCGTCGGTCTCTGACGAATGTCGGGACTGCCACAATACAGGACATGATTCATTTTTTACTTTTATGTCCGGCTAGACCAACTTCTCTGACAGCTCTGGATATGTGGAACAAGCCGTGCGATGTAGCTGCCCAGGGTTGAGCAGGGTTGCAACTCGGCGCAACGGGGGTCGTAAAATAATTTGGATAACTTTTGAAAAAAAAGTTTGGGAGGAGAGGGGCTCGCCAAATTCTTGAAAGAAAAGCATTTTCTCCAAACCACTGGGTAAGCCGAACTGAGGCACTAATATTTGTCTTTTATTACCGCAAGTTTGATATTTTTCTGAATTTGTCACTCAAAAAAGCTGAAGGGATTTTGCATCTTGGGGGGGGGGAAGGGGTCGTGAATTTTTTTTTCAAAATTATGGTCAACAGGGGGTCGCAGCTCCGGCAAACATTTGCGCAACGGCCTAATCAGGCCTGCTAACAACCGCCTTTCCAAGATGTCCTCGGACGAACTGAGTATGCTCCTCAAGCAGGGGACGGAGCCTTTCCAGATGACTCGGCCCATCTCTGAACATCCACTTTACTAGGCGTCTGAGATCGGTCTCTCGACTTCCTCATACCCCCTCGTCCTGGGAGACGGAAAACCCCTAGGTTATCTGAGATCACATGACGACTCCGTGAGCACAACATACTTTCCTACGAAATGCTACTGGCTGTGCAAGGAGCTCCCCAGTATAATATATTCATGTGGAGGCCTGCATTTTGCCTCCCGTCCCCAAGTCTGACCGTATGTCCCAAAAAAAACTGAAAACGGACCTCATATCCGTGTTCGGCACCCTTGAATCACTACACTGAACGAAAATTATATAAATGTCGAGTCGATCGATGGATTTATTCGAAAATATCCGTCGAATGGCCAGGTTTCATTCATGGTGTCGAGTGTGGATCAAGAGGTGCGGCGGGCACCACAAGACCACCTGCGGGGGGTGGGGTCGGTCGCAGAGGGCTACGAACTAGCGCAGGGGGAGGAAAGCGGTTGGAATGGGTAGGTCAAAAGATCAAAAGACACAGAGCTCCAGAATACACTCATGCATTTCGTTACAGGGAATGAGGGGGGCACTCAAGATTGAGTCAGAGAAATGGAGATTTTGCACAGCTAAACGTGTTAGAAACGTGTCGTATCAGCTACACGTGTTAGAAAGGTTCCATATCAAATAATTTCATTATGAACCCTGAGTGCCCCCACAAGACGTTAGAGCTAGGACTCTTGCAGGCGTCACCGTCCACCGTTTCAGACAATCGTTGCGGGACCACTTCGCCATACATTGGCAGCAAGCCAAGAGGGCGACGCGACAGCTGCAGAGAGTGACTTGCGACAGCGAATATGGATGTTTGGGTCCCTTTTTTGTTTGTCAGTAGTTTACTGGCTACTCAGATTTCTATAAATTGAATAGGTCATACACATAAGACTACGATAGGGACTAAACAGCAGTTTAGTGAGCTGAACGCACACATGCTAGACAATCCTACTCTTATTTAGCATAAAAGCGATACCAAGCTTGTTGTCAGTGTCTAAAAATACTTTTCTGCGTGTAAATTTTAGGTCAGTTTTGAATCACAGGCGTAAATGCGCTCATACACGTAAACAAAATTGCCCGTAAATCAGCGTAAGGAACTCAAATCTTCTTCTTCTTCTTCTGCAGCCTCAAAGTGGTTTTTGCCATAGGTTGAGGAACTGGGCGACTGAAATCCATGGCGGGTACCTGCTGAGGAGAAGTTTTAAGCAAACTATGTCGTTTTCCATCAACACACGTCTGCAAGAACCCTCCCTTTGTTTTTTGCGGCGATTCGCTGCGCTTCGTTGTATTTTGGCTTATACAAGCGACCCTCCACGACAAGCCAGTAACGGTCAAAACCTCTCAGCCTGCCCCCGATCCACAGTATCCCCTTTCGCGGCGGGACCAGGCCTGGATTCTTGGTACGCCTGCTCAATCGATATATTAGACAGATTCGTCATCACAGTGCCCGTTTCGGCAAAACGTTCTCTTGTTTTTTCAAAGCAATGGGTAATTTTTCGCCACAGCGCCATTTTTTCGTAATCAACGGGTGCCTACCTGCAAACTCTGAAAATAGCAAAACAAATTGCGACGAAATGACCTATTCCATGGTTATTTACATTTCTCACACATTTTATCCATTTTTCTGTACTGTAGTTTTCTAAAACACACAAGGAATTTGTAAAGAACTTCTTCCCATTACGATAAAGCAGCGGCGCCCAATTTAGCTGTTTTTGAGACGTACTAAGAGCAGAGTCGTTCCTTTCCTGAACCAATGTTAGTTTGGAATAATCCGATACCGAAAAACACCTCTTGGTCGTCTTGCTGAAGATATAATCCGTCGATCGTGAACGTTTTGACGACGAAAGTGTGGCACATAACGGTCGAACAGAGGTGCCAAGAATCCATACCTGGTCCCGCCACGAACAGGGGTACCAGATCGGGGGCAGGGCGCGAAACTTTGACCGTTACTGGCTTTTCCCTCCACTCGGAGCCCCCTGAGGGTCGGAACGCCATTGCGAGCACAGAACACGTTCGAGGATGACCGTCAATAGTCTTTCGACGAATGTTATAAAACTGATATTAGAATGTAAATAACGCGGGAAAAAAAGTATAACAAAGGCTTGAACTTGAAAAAAAAACAGTGCAAACCTTTGCTGCGGCTGGAGAGGACGCATCATTGAGCAGTTTCCGTCCACTGAATGAAGCAATATTGTCCTTTTTCGTCATTCTGCAAGGCAGAAAAAATAAATTTTCACGAATATTTCAAGAAAAAACATTTGAAAATCCTACCTCAGGAACAATCGACAGCCTTTTTGTGTCATTTTCGTCCCGTAAATGCTGAAAAAAGGCCCTAGTTGTGGATAAACCTAAGACTAGAAGCACAAATGGCCGCATATTACCGGCGAATTTTGAAATGCACATGAAAATGTATGCAAGTCTCGAAAAATGAACATCAACAGCGAAAAATGGCGAAAACCCACAACAAAACTATAAACAACCATCCAAATCGTTGCAAAACCATGCAGTGAACTTCATTGGACACCACCACATCAGAAAAAGCTGCAGCCATGACGGCTGCTAGTAGTTTATTCACATTGTAAAGCGGCTATCTTGTAATAATCAGGCTTATTGGCTACGGTCATCGCTGGATTGGCGCTGGAGCAAGGTGCGTCCTTTAAACGGCAGCGAACTTCCGCCGTTTGCCGATGACTGGGCTTTGCTAGATTAATTAGCGTTCTTTTCATAACAATTAGGCATTAGCTCAGAACATCGTTCCGGCCTTCCCGGGGGGAAAAACTGCGTTCCGGGCGACCCGAACACTCAGAAATCGGGGCCAGATCCCGTTCCGGGCGACCCGCTAACCAAACGATCGTTACCAACCACCCGGATGACGAAAATCGCCTTCCCGGTGGAGCGAATTTGCGCGTGAATCCTTACATATAATGTACAATAACGGATCATTAATGTACAATGAAAAATTTTTTCGCACAACTCGATTCATCATTTCGGGCGACCCGGACGAGCAGCGATTGGTCGCCCGGCATTGGGTAACCGGAAAGCGCGGTCCCAGGCTCTGAGAGATTTCGGTAAAGGGGGAGGACAGAGTACGGGGTGGCGCCGGCGCCAGCCGGTTAGCAGCAGTTACAACTCTCGGCCGAGTCGCCCCGACAGTGAGATCGGTGGCTCGTTCGCTCGTTGATTGACGATCGGAGCAGATCACGCACGCAAGTTCAGAGCCGGTGCGTGGAACTCAATCCTTTTTTAAACAAGAAGGGTGACGATTTCCTATTTTAAAGCAAACAGCTCCCGTTGTTTTGGAGGGGTGGAAGTACTTTCTAGGGAGTACACGATCACCGAATTTTCAAGGGTTTGACACTCCCGGCAAGCGAAATGCTGACACTAGTGCAAAGTTTTCTCCGCGTTTTTTTTTCAAGGGATTGGAACTTCTTTGGAACCCCGGGTGGGCGAGATTATGGCATGAGTGCGAAGTTTTTTCCGATTTTTTCACACTGCTGCCAGCCGGCTGGCGCCGACCCCACCCCGTACTCCGTCCTCCTCCAGCTCCGTAACTTCCAGTCGATAACCGCCCCTTCGAAAAGAAACCAACGGCCATCAAAGATTTTTTGGCAACCAGGAGGTTGAGACACCACCTTCATCCGTAGAAACTTTTCTATGTTTTGTCTCCAAACAGCCTGCCACTTCACGAGTCACCTTGTGATCTATTTCATCGGATCACTGACAAGGGAGGGTTGCACAAATAAGATGGAGTTTCGAGATGCAACTTTAAGATGTTTTAGGGGGAGGTAGAGCTCCAATATTGTATGTTCTAGGGGGAGCGGCCAGTAAGCATCACGTCGATCTTTTGCAGAACTTTTGAAAAGGTCCTCAAAAAACATATAGTGAACCACTTGGAAAAAAAAATCTATTATTCCCGAAAATCAACATGGGTTTGTGGCAGGGAGGTCGGTTGAAAACAATATGCTGGAGAGTATTAATGATTGGAGTGAGTACCTGGAGTCGAGAAAGGCATGCGATGTAATTTATCTCGACTTTTCGAAGGCTTTCGACAGGATAGACCACTACAAACTCATTTTAAAACTTGAGAAATAAAAATTTCATCCATTATTGTGCAAGTGGATAAAAAACTATCTTCGCGACCGTAGTTTCCAGGTGAAAATGGGTTCCAGTTTTTCATCGAATAGATCGGTTAGAAGCGGGGTGCCACAGGGTGGTGTTTTATCACCCATTTTGTACACAGCTGAGCTTCCCCTGTTTTTGGAAGAGACTGGAGTGATTTGCAAACAGTTTGTTGACGATGTTAAAGTATATAACAATATAGAGTCGGTCGGTGATGTCGAAAAAGTTCAGGCCGTTCTGGAAAGTATACTGGACTGGTCCGAAATTTGGGATTTACCACACGCTCCTGAGAAAACGGTTCACATGAGAATGGGAGACTCCAGTATTCCGGTCACTTACGTGCTTGATGGCCTCTCGCTAACAACTTATACCAATATTAAGGATTTAGACTTTCAGTATGACAATGAGCTTGATTTCTCAACTAACTATCATGCAATCTGTAGTAAAGCCTCAGTACGCATATTTCATATATTCAAAGCCTTGTCGACTTGTGACAAAAGCGTCTTAGCGCGTGCGTATCAGGTGCATGTAAGGCCAATAGTGGAATCGGGAACTTCAGTATTTTGCCCGTACAAAAAGAAAGACATTCAACAGTTGGTAAGAGTACAAGAAAATTTTACTCGTAAAGTTTTCTGGAGACTTAACGGATTCTCTTATGCTAGGGTTCCTGGCAGGGATGAGCGGAATTCCGATTTCCGAATTTCGATGGTTTTCGGCCTTCCGATTTCCGATTTCCAAATAAAAAACCTAAAAATGCGGAAAAAATCGGAAACTTCCACGAAGTCAGATTTTTTGTACACTTTGCCTTACAAAATTCCTAGGAGGTTATTTCGAGCGCTGAATTCGAATTCAAGGTTCGTCTTCACTTTTAGCAAAGCTAGGGTTGATAGTAAATGGGTTTTTGACGTAGGTTTACCACCACCTTCGGACGCGAATTTACCACCAACCTTACGCGAGTAAACCGCCAGGTTTCTGCAAGCTTACCAATCTTTCGATTCGAAAGGAGGACATCCAGGACGCCGTAGAAAGCGTGCAGGGCCCCAATGAGATCGTGCAAGATGTGCGCGGACCCCAGTAGAAGTGTGCAGGATCTGTGCCGGACCTCAGTGGGAGTGTGCAGGATGTGCGCAGGACCCTAGTGGGAGTGTGCAGTGTGTGTGCAGGACTCGGGTGGGAGTGTGCAGGATGTGTGACGCTCCCCACTGGAAGTGTGCAGGGTGTGAGCAGGACTTCTCAGTTAACTCCTACACGCTTTCCACAACGCCCTGCGCACCTCCTGTGAAGTCCTACACACATTCCTCGACGTCATGCATACTCCCACTCAAGTGTGGAACGGATGGCTCGTTCTCCTGCACACTCCCAGTGAAGTCTTGCAAGCATTCCCCTACTCCTTGCACACTCCCAGAAATGTCCTGCGCACATTCCATGACCCCTGCACAATCCCAGTGATCCCGCACACAATCTGCACGCTCCCTCGGGATTCTGCTCACCTGCGAACCTCCCCCCCCCCGGAGGTCCTAAATACATCCTGCACACTCCCACTGGGGTCCTGCGCCACTTCGTCAACGCCTCAAACGCTTTTCACGACGGCTTGAGTACTCTTCAGCAAAAGCAAGCGCAAGGAACACGCCTCGCGTTAAAGGCATCGTACGCTCTGAAATACACTCACCGTTTTTTTTTGGATTTGAATCATAGATTGGGCCCGCCTGAGAACGTAGGTAGAGTTTTTTGGGTCACCAACGCATTATTGCGAAGATATGGGAGATCGCATGGTTCCAGCTGCGTCAAAAGAGTATTTACATAAAAATTGTTCAATAAAGAAGGACAAGCCCAAGTTTTTTTTTGGTGGGCACAGTTAAAAAGGGAGGGTTAAGAAATTCGCTGAACCCATTTCCGATTTCCGATTTACGATGGTTTTTGGCGTTCCTATTTCCGAAATTTCGAAGGTTGTTCCGATTTCCGATTTTCGCAAGTCATATAAAAAATTTCCGCTCATCCCTGGTTCCTGGTCCCTCAAGGAGGAATCGAGAACTGACGTTACACTCTCTCGAGTCTCGTCGTAAGCGAAACGACGTGTGTACGATCTTTAAAATCTTGAGTTTGATATTGAGAATTGACGAGTCGAAGTTCTATAAATATAAGTATAATAGATTCTTTACTGCTATGCCAAACGAGGTTTTTAGGTGGAACTTTATTAAAGGCCTGACGTTTCGACTTTACGTCCTCTTCAGAGGCCTAAAAAGTGGTCCGAGATTTATTTATTCGTAAATCTGTCCTACCAAGCGCTTCCTCCCCCTGACAGTTCTGGCGTACTGTAGGGAGCATCGCAGAGGACACGGAAAGATAGGAAAGCTCACCCCGTAAGTCCACCTTTTGATGTTCCCTACAGTACGCCAGAACTGTCAAGGGGAGGAGGCGCTTGGTAGGACAGATTTACGAATAAATAAATCTCGGACCACTTTTTAGGCCTCTGAAGAAGACGTAAAGTCGAAACGTCAGGCCGTTAATAAAGTTCCACCTAAAAACCTCGTTTGGCATAGCAGTAAAGAATCTAAGATACGATGCCGAGGTTCGAAGAACAGAGAACATGGAGAATATAAGTATAATATAAGTGAATATAAAAATAAGTATATAATATAGTATATAATACATATAAGTATAATATAGTAATATAGTATATAATATAAGTATATAAATATAAGTCACCACACTTTCGCCTCTTGTTTTGAATCAGGATCATGGTGATAGACCCGAGTCTCATCCATAGTGATGAATCGATGCACAAAATCCACTTTATCCTTTTTAAAACGCTTCAAATGTTGCTGAGAAAGTCGCATTCGAATGTGTTTTTGTTCCATTGTTAGCGAATTCGGCACCCATTGTGCACACAGCTTTCTAAAACCCAAAATTTTACTTAAAATATGGCGCACACTGCCTAATGAGATGCTTATAGCCTCTTCTAAATCTCTCTCAGTCAATCCACGATCTTCCAAAACCATATCCTGTATTTTGGCTATGACTTCTGCTGTTAATGCCTTTTTTAGACGTCCTTCACGTGGATCGTCTTCAAGGCTTGTACGACCAATTCAGCAATCCATCTTTCTACTGTTCTAATTGTAGGTGAATAATCATTATACACTTTTAGCATTTGTTCGTGAATTTCTTTTGATGCTACACCTTCCCCAAATAAGAATTTTATAACTGCACGATATTCAATTTTTTCCATTACTGGGACACGGCGACACTAAATGGCTTGTAAACAAAGAATGAATAAACAGATTGAAATGAAACTTCATATATAAAGAGTGTAACAACGAAACAAAAAAAATTTGGGCTAGTAGCAACGCCCTCTCTTATCGAACGAACGGCGTCCGGCGCATTCCCATATGGGTCCCACACACTTTCAACGGCGTTCGGCGCACTCCCATATGGGTCCCGCACACTTTCTACGGCGTCCGGCGCACTCCCATATGGGTCCCACACACTTTCTACGGCGTCCGGCGTACTCCCACTTGGGTGCCCCACACTTTCTGCAGAGTCCTGTGCACTCCCTCTAGGGTCCCACACTCATTCTAGTGCGTCCTGCGCACTCCCATATGGGTCCCACGCACTTTCTACGGCGTCCGGCGCACTCCCATATAGGTCCCGCACACTTTCTACGGCGTCCACCGTACTCCCACTTGGGTCCCGCACACTTTCTACGACGTTCGGCGTACTCCCACTTGGGTCCCCCACACTTTCTGCAAAGTCCCGTGCACTCTCTCTAGGGTCCCACACTCATTCTACGGCGTCCGGCGCACTCCCATATGGGCCCCACACACTTTCTACGGCGTCCGGCGCACTCCCATATGGGCCCCACACACTTTCTACGGCATCCGGCGCACTCCCATATGGGCCCCACACACTTTCTACGGCATCCGGCGCACTCCCATATGGGCCCCACACACTTTCTGCAGAGTCCTGTGCACTCCCTCTAGGGTCCCACACTCATTCTACGGCGTCCGGCGCACTCCCATATGGGCCCCACACACTTTCTACGGCGTCCGGCGCACTCCCATATGGGCCCCACACACTTTCTACGGCATCCGGCGCACTCCCATATGGGCCCCACACACTTTCTACGGCATCCGGCGCACTCCCATATGGGCCCCACACACTTTCTACGGCATCCGGCGCACTCTCATATGGGTCCCGCACACTTTCTACGGCGTCCGGCGCACTCCCATATGGGTCCCACACACTTTCTACGGCGTCCGGCGCACTCCCATATGGGCCCCACACACTTTCTACGGCATCCGGCGCACTCCCATATGGGCCCCACACACTTTCTACGGCGTCCTGCCACTCTCACCGTGTTCCCGTACGCCTTCTACGGCATCCTGCGCGCTCTTGGAATCCAACTCACACCATACGGCGGTCCAAAAAATACTTCCAAGGGCTCGTCGAATTCGTACAGCTCGAAACCAAAACCGTCTCGAACAGGGCACAATCTTGTTAAGAAGCCTATCAGTACTGTGTTGATTTTCATCAGTTCATTTTTAAGGATAAGTGAGCGTCGGCTGGTTTGTATAAACATGTTTACTTGTTTTTGCCTATCTTCGACCTCAATTTTGAGGTTCCGCGAAAATTGAGCTTTTAACTCCAAATTTTAATAGGAGCGACCTGCATCCATTTCCAGCCTCCTGCCTAGAAATGAGCTTGCTGGCTTGATTTTAAGTGTACCGACAAGATCGTGAACGCCAACTGAAAAAAAAGATTAACATCATAACTTGGAGGGTTCTTCAATTTTTCTCGAAAACTACTGAAGCATTCCAAACCATTTTGGGTGTTCACCCCAACATTTTATGCTCTTTTCATTGGAAAAAGAACCATCTCTCCGAGTCTTCTCAGAACGTCGATTTCGGTATCAAAGGTTTGCGCACGTGCAGTGGAAAACCAAATCAGGTGAGCGCTTCGCGCTCACCACAATTATATCTCTCATTACCTCATATCCAGTGTTATCATTCCTATTTGAACTTTTCGTAGATCGAAAACTTTCACATTGTAAATGTCTCGCGATAACGATCCTGCCTTCTTGTAGGTTGTGAACGTTATTATTAGCAAATAACAGGGACCAATGTAAGACCTAGAAGTTTCCGAAAATTGTTTCGTCATGTACAAGCAATTTTCTTACTTTTTCATTATTCAACTTCCCCCCATTTCTGATAAGAATATCTTTTTACAGGTTTCATTCAATGTGTCGAACTATACGAAGTGATCATTCTGACGGACGCGTCTGCCCGCATGGTTAGTCGCTTTCTGCCAGAACTTCTAATTCGTTCATTCTTTTTGAATAAATAGGTCTGGTCTGGACATAAAGGCTTGACCATGGCAAAAAGGTAGTTTCTAGTACAGGGTCAAGCGAGCCGTTGTGCAGGATCGCGAAGAAGCTACGACCCACTCCCCTTGGTGACTAAAAACCTTTGAAGTATTCATGATACATTTATCCAAACGTCCTCTCCGGGGCACAATCATAACGATCCGCAGCCCCAAATTTTCGCGTGCGTGGGGGGGAAGATTTACGAACACAATCACCACCCGTTCTCAGGAAAATCAAACAAGTTACTTGTAATATAAATGTAACTTACTCAAATGTCTCAAGTAACTTACATTTACATTACATGTAACATACATTTATATTACATGTAACTTACATTTATATTACATGTAAGTTACACTTGAGTTACATGTAGCTTACATTTGAATTTTCACTATGGGTGGCCATCATGTGACGCAGACAACACGCGACGCAGAGGGCGTGTCCCAGACCACACACTACGCAAACAAAATGCTGTGCTGGGCCTTCCCTGCTGGTGAGGCGTCAAATACCTCAAACTTGGGTAATTGAACCAACAGCAACGCCAGTCATATGGCTGAGCCCACGAGTGCGTCGTACATCAGCCTTGGAAATATCTTCTTGTCTGATTTAGGTTACTTGCAACTTATATCAAGCCATTTAAGTTACATGTAACATATCGGAGGCGCACTGCATGCAGGATCCTCTCAGAAATCGAAAACAAGTTACTTGTAACATATCTAAGCTGATGTAAGTTACTTGCGACCTATCTCAAGTCATTTAAGTTACATGTAACATATCGGAGGCGCACCGCACACAGTATCTCGCCGATATGTAAAATGTAGCTTAAATGACCTGAGATAAGTCGCAAGTAACTTACATCGGCTTAGATATGTTACAAGTAAGTTGTTTTTAGCCTTTTATGTTACAAGTAACTTGTTTTAATTTTTCTGAGTTGAGGAGTTGCACAGCCACACTTGACCCTGTAATCCACAAGACAATTGTTTGATCAGTAATGTGACTCCAGTAATAATAACACATGTTTCAGATCCGAGCTGTAAGTGAATCAGAAGAAGTTCCGAAGAATTAAATGCTCAAGTTTGGAACATTTTGGAATGTTTAAAGTTCAAATAAAAGTCTCCAACGTTCTGTGCGTGTTTCCTTTATCGCTCCAGCCGCGAAGCGGCTGGAGAGGTTTGGTTTTGCCTGGCACTTGTGATCACTTAGATTTTGGTAAAGTAGTTAATAAAACCTGTAAAACAAATTTTCTAGAGATTTCCTTCTGGATATAAGTGAGAGAGTATAGAAGACACCCGCTGACAAAATTTGAGCCAAATCGATTGAAAATTAACAAAGTTAGATCGGCGGAAGCTTAGCTAAAATTCGCGTTTTTTCTTGTAACGCGTCCCTCGTGTCCTGTTCCTCGTCCCTCGTCCCTCGTTCCTCGTCCCTCGTTCCTCGTCCCTCGTTCCTCGTTCCTGCCACTAGCCACTGCCAGTGGTCGCAGGCTATCAGTACATAGGGCATCTGATGACGTCATCAGGATGTCATGTAAAGTACATAGGGCATCTGATGACGTCATCAGGGTGTCATGTAAAGTACATAGGGCATCTGATGACGTCATCAGGGTGTCATGTAAAGTACATAGGGCATCTGATGACGTCATCAGGGTGTCATGTAAAGTACATAGGGCATCTGATGACGTCATCAGGGTGTCATGTAAAGTACATAGGGCATCTGATGACGTCATCAGGGTGTCATGTAAAGTACATAGGGCATCTGATGACGTCATCAGGGTGTCATGTAAAGTACATAAGGCATCTGATGACGTCATCAGGGTGTCATGTAAAGTACATAGGGCATCTGATGACGTCATCAGGATGTCATGTAAAGTACATAGGGCATCTGATGACGTCATCAGGGTGTCATGTAAAGTACATAGGGCATCTGATGACGTCATCAGGGTGTCATGTAAAGTACATAGGGCATCTGATGACGTCATCAGGGTGTCATGTAAAGTACATAGGCATCTGATGACGTCATCAGGGTGTCATGTAAAGTACATAGGGCATCTGATGACGTCATCAGGATGTCATGTAAAGTACATAAGGCATCTGATGACGTCATCAGGATGTCATGTAAAGTACATAAGGCATCTGATGACGTCATCAGGGTGTCATGTAAAGTACATAGGGCATCTGATGATGTCATCAGGTGTCATGTAAAGTACATAGGCATCTGATGACGTCATCAGGGTGTCATGTAAAGTACATAGGGCATCCGATGACGTCATCAGGGTGTCATGTAAAGTACATAGGGCATCTGATGACGTCATCAGGTGTCATGTAAAGTACATAGGCATCTGATGACGTCATCAGGGTGTCATGTAAAGTACATAGGGCATCTGATGACGTCATCAGGGTGTCATGTAAAGTACATAGGGCATCTGATGACGTCATCAGGTTGTCATGTAAAGTACATAGGGCATCTGATGACGTCATCAGGGTGTCATGTAAAGTACATAGGGCATCTGATGACGTCATCAGGGTGTCATGTAAAGTACATAGGGCATCTGATGACGTCATCAGGATGTCATGTAAAGTACATAGGGCATCTGATGACGTCATCAGGGTGTCATGTAAAGTACATAGGGCATCTGATGACGTCATCAGGGTGTCATGTAAAGTACATAGGGCATCTGATGACGTCATCAGGTGTCATGTAAAGTACATAGGGCATCTGATGACGTCATCAGGTGTCATGTAAAGTACATAGGGCATCTGATGACGTCATCAGGTGTCATGTAAAGTACATAAGGCATCTGATGACGTCATCAGGGTGTCATGTAAAGTACATAGGGCATCTGATGACGTCATCAGGGTGTCATGTAAAGTACATAAGGCATCTGATGACGTCATCAGGGTGTCATGTAAAGTACATAGGGCATCTGATGACGTCATCAGGGTGTCATGTAAAGTACATAGGGCATCTGATGACGTCATCAGGTGTCATGTAAAGTACATAGGGCATCTGATGACGTCATCAGGTGTCATGTAAAGTACATAAGGCATCTGATGACGTCATCAGGTGTCATGTAAAGTACATAGGGCATCTGATGACGTCATCAGGGTGTCATGTAAAGTACATAGGGCATCTGATGACGTCATCAGGATGTCATGTAAAGTACATAGGCATCTGATGACGTCATCAGGGTGTCATGTAAAGTACATAGGGCATCTGATGACGTCATCAGGTGTCATGTAAAGTACATAGGGCATCTGATGACGTCATCAGGGTGTCATGTAAAGTACATAGGGCATCTGATGACGTCATCAGGGTGTCATGTAAAGTACATAGGGCATCTGATGACGTCATCAGGGTGTCATGTAAAGTACATAGGGCATCTGATGACGTCATCAGGTGTCATGTAAAAACGTAAGGCATCTGATGACGTCATCAGGGTGTCATGTAAAGTACATAGGGCATCTGATTACGTCATCAGGGTGTCATGTAAAGTACATAGGGCATCTGATGACGTCATCAGGGTGTCATGTAAAGTACATAGGGCATCTGATGACGTCATCAGGGTGTCATGTAAAGTACATAGGCATCTGATGACGTCATCAGGGTGTCGCGTAAAGTACATAGGGCATCTGATGACGTCATCAGGGTGTCATGTAAAGTACATAGGGCATCTGATGACGTCATCAGGGTGTCATGTAAAGTACATAGGGCATCTGATGACGTCATCAGGATGTCATGTAAAGTACATAGGGCATCTGATGACGTCATCAGGGTGTCATGTAAAGTACATAGGCATCTGATGACGTCATCAGGGTGTCATGTAAAGTACATAGGGCATCTGATGACGTCATCAGGGTGTCATGTAAAGTACATAGGGCATCTGATGACGTCATCAGGTTGTCGTTTAAAGTACATAGGCATCTGATGACGTCATCAGGGTGTCATGTAAAGTACATAAGGCATCTGATCACGTCATCAGGGTGTCATGTAAAGTACATAGGGCATCTGATGACGTCATCAGGTGTCATGTAAAGTACATAGGCATCTGATGACGTCATCAGGGTGTCATGTAAAGTACATAGGGCATCTGATGACGTCATCAGGTGTCATGTAAAGTACATAGGGCATCTGATGACGTCATCAGGGTGTCATGTAAAGTACATAGGGCATCTGATGACGTCATCAGGATGTCATGTAAAGTACATAGGGCATCTGATGACGTCATCAGGGTGTCATGTAAAGTACATAGGGCATCTGATGACGTCATCAGGGTGTCATGTAAAGTACATAGGGCATCTGATGACGTCATCAGGGGTGTCATGTAAAGTACATAGGGCATCTAATGACGTCATCAGGGTGTCATGTAAAGTACATAGGGCATCTGATGACGTCATCAGGGTGTCATGCAAAGTACATAGGCATCTGATGACGTCATCAGGGTGTCATGTAAAGTACATAGGCATCTGATGACGTCATCAGAATTTCACGTAAAGTACACAGGGCATCTGATGACGTCATCAGAACGTCGTGCCAAGTGCATAAAGCATCTGGTGACGTCATCAGGACGTCGTGCCAAGGTGGTGCCAAGTGCATAGGGCATTTTCTGACATCATCAGGACGTCGTGGAAAGTGAGTAGCGCTTCATTTTTAGCGTGCGCAACAAGTTTGTTGCTTACTGATTATTATAGCAATCCATGCTATTCGAAAATTATTGAAGATTTTTCAGGGATATTACTTCGTAATATCAATAAAAAGTGAACAATTCTATCAAAAGGCGGTCTTCCAAGCAAAAGAGGTTTGGTTGGCGTCAGAAACGTTCCAACAAAAAGGGAACAATAGGTAAGTTGAATGAGGAGAGTCTACAAAAAGTGAACAATAGTTTCTGAGACTGATTTTCCTGCCCGATACTTCTTAACAGCAGAAACAAACCGTTGTGGTACTTTCACAAGGAAGAGTTCAATGGTTTCCAAGAATGGACTTATTCGTTGACGAGATTATTTTAAAAAATATTCTCATTAGATGTTGCACTTTGGTTTCGCTTCTCGTAGCAGCTGGAGCTAACCGTCCGTCTGTGTTTTTGGCATCATCTTCTATTCTGATGGTAAGTATTAGGTTTACATGCACATACTTTTTAACGGTTTTCGTGTAGTCAAGACGAGTTTTGGAACCACAGAGTGCTTCCGTGTAAAACACCGCAACGGTTTGTTTTTGCTATTAAGAAGCATCGGGCAGGAAAATCAGTCTCAGAAATTGAAATTTGGCGTGAACTCGGTGCCATATGCTATAGGGGCCTACAGAGTTCAAGACGCGGCGTTGTTCGCAGTCACGAACAGCGCTGGATGGTGCAATATTGACATTTGGTGACGGGGGCAGTGCAGAAAGTTCTTGACGCCGCGACGGCCCTGCGTCACTGCTAGCGAGCGGAAACCGTCGCCGCGACGACATTGTCCGGAACAGGGCTGTGCGTAAATGAATTTTGCAATTTCGTAAATCGTAAATGGTCATTTTCAAAAATTCCTGGTAATTCGTAAATCGTAAATCGTAATTCGTAACTGATAATGAATAATAAGCCCACACATACATAGCTCGAACCTCACTCGATATAGGAACGGCTCAGAACTTCAAAGATGAGGTGTTTCTTTATAGGAGGAGGTTTTAGGTTGAGGTTCAAAATGTAACTGTTGTGAGCAGTACTTGAAGAAGTTCCCAGTATAGATAAGGGGGTAAACACCAATGAAATAGACAAAACTGAAACTCTACGCGTATTCAAGTACCAAACCTGTGCCACGTTCGCCCAGTTTTGAAACATAGAGAAGCACAAAAACATAAACAATCATCGCCTCACCAAACACGGTTCAATCCAAGCTTAGGAGGTCAATACTGTGATGAGGAAAAGGAACCGCGGTTCGGTGGTTTTAGACATGATCGATCACGGGAAGGATACTTGGACAAGGTGGTTATTTTGAAAAGGATATACGTTTTCAAAACCACTTTTTGAACCCTTCGAGTCTGCCCTCTACATTTGTAAAGCGTTACCTGAATGGATTTATTAACGTTCCTTCCCATAAACATAGGTTTGTTGCGGTGGAGATACATAGCGGTTCAAAAGTTTAGGTTGCTTGGGATTCTGAAAGGTGAAGGTTCCTCCAAATCTCTGAGTCCAAAAATGAATAAATTCTTACTCTTCTTTTTCTTGGCATTTGCTTTGAATTTGCTCGAATTCCCTACTTTAAAGGTAGTGTTCACGATAATGGCATTTCTCTGTTATTCCGCCTATCTTGAGAACGGTACCATGCTGATCTCAATGATGTCCCTAGAATCGTACAAGACCCCCTGGAAACGGAGTTATGGCCCCTCGAAATTCAGCAAGGAGAATTGTGGACGAGTTGTCCGAGGCGTGTAACTCCCGTTTTTTGCAGCCGATGTGTGCGAGCTGACCTGAAGAAAGAAGTTGAGAATGAAGGGACGAACGGGGCTTTTGATCGGAAACCATCGCTCATCTAACCACGAATTCAGGGAAACTGTTATAGGACGTGGGCGGAGTGGCCCAAAGGGTTGGCTGGCCCACAAGATTTTCACCCACTTTCCGGTCGTTTTTCGTAGCACCAGTCTTAATCTTCTTAGAGGGACTCAAAGCTTACGTTTAATCCAAAAAAAAACCTGCAACTTTCTCTTCGTGAACACTGCCTTTAAAAACATGTTAAAACCTTTAAAAAACCCTTTAAACCCTTTAAAATCTTTAAAAACAACAACCTTTTTGAGAAGGTGGGAGAGTGCAGTCATAAATTTTCTATAATTTTTCACATCTTACCACTTTTTGTCTCGCAGCTTACTTGCTTCTGGATATAGACATCTATCAAATGTTATTTCAGGGATCACCTTAGAACTCTACGTCGAACAGTGTCTTCAGGTCAGAAAAAAAAAGTTTTAATCCTTCAGCAGATTCAAATTCACGAAATAACAGTGTTCCCTTGTAACTTTCAAACCGCTTAACATTCGCGGTGAAGGTTGTTCTTGAAATCTCAATTAAATTCTGCGAAGAAATGTATTTACATTGGGTTCCAAACTTTATTTGCCCCACAAGCCAGCTAATTCTTCAGAGTCGATCCCGTCTTTAATTTCTGTGGCCGAATCCAGTCCGCAGTTGCACACGATCGCTTTTGCAGGCTGCAGCTTCAAGATAAACGTGCCGGGACGAAGAATGATCGTGCCAGGACCTCGTAGTCCCAGCATGCCCCTGTTTGCACAAGTGTTGCAACAGCGGTTGTCTGCAACTGCAGACCGGAATTTCGCTCCGATATAGGCGGTAGCTCTACCATATGTCTGAGTCTATCTTGTTCATGATGACGGGCGAGCATTCCATGCAGATGAATAACTGTAGAGCTTCGGCTCCGCCGACCTGGCTTGCGTGTGAGACAAGTAAAGGTTGGAACCCTTCAACACTTTTTGAGTCGAAATGTTTATGTGAGGCTTCAAACAATCTGCAAAAGTTCCAAAATGTTTATCGCGAAAAATGTGTCCAAATTCGCAAAAAAACTCCTTCTCAAAACTTTGCTTCTGGTAAGCGTTCGGTGCTTTGCACCTTCTTCAGACTTGAAATACATAGATTACTGCTGCACTGGAATCCACTTGACAGCTAACTGGCCTGGTCTGTCTTTTGAGTCGGTCAGAGTGAGAAGCGATCTCGTTATCAACAATTATATTTCGCCATGTCACGTTGGCTACGCTCGGCTGGGAATATCAAGGTTTCACCGAAAAATGAGATTGGAAAGAATGGATCAAATATCAGGAACGTGAAAGAAGTGCTACATTTATCTTCGCTCTGACCGCGAACTTGCATTGTTCCTTCGACCGCTTTTTCACGTTTGGTTTCGTTACGATTGTGGGCCAAAATTTCGTAGATCCTAAATCGTGAAAAAATTGCCAAAAACACCCGTAATTCGTAATTCGTAATTACGCACAGCCATGGTCCGAAACATTTTCGTCGCCGAGTCAAGGCTGACGCTCGGCGACCACTCGCCGATCGCTGCAACTCTGCAGACCCCTTTATAACATAGGTGCACAGAGTTTGCGCCAATCTACGATGGGGGAACGCAAAGATCATTAGTATTCATGCCGATGGTAAGTAGATATGTACCCTTCCGATGAACACCCTCGCTTGCATCTTTTTGTAAACAGGGTTCAGTGTGAACAGACACCAGAAGTGTTTTTCTTTCAGTACTGCTTCAGCACATTCCGAGAGATGCTCGAGGCAGGAATAACAAACGTGGGAGAATTTCACTACGTCCATCATGGCACAGGACGATTTTGATTCTGGACGAAGCTGTTCTGAGAGCAGCACGTGACTCTGGCATCCGCATCACCCTAATACAAGTTGTGATTCTATGTTACATCTGCTGGATTGCACATAGTAAGAGTGAACACTATTTAAGACCTTCTACGAATTTGCCGGATTTGATCATCCTCCTCTACACCCAGTGCAAGAACGATTCGTTTCCAGTCTACAGGAATTCATCGAGAACCTCACTGAGCTACTGAAGTGCACCAGTCAAACAGTGACGATCGCTGTGGCCGGTGAGCACTATCGCTCCAGCCGCGAACGGCTGGAGAAGTTTGGTTTTGCCTAGGCCTTGTGATCACTTAGAATTTTATAAAATCTGAACTTAACTTCTTCCGCGTAGCTTTTATGATTAGTAGTTTATCCTTACCAGAGTTATTAGCAGTCTTAGGCCAGAATCACACTTCCAGCGACGAGCGACGCGATGAAATGTGTACCATCAATACCGACCGTAAATCGATATGTCTGATATGCACTGTGGGTGCGCAGTGTGGGCACCCGGGCACCTGAAAGCCCGGGTGCCCACACTGCGCACCCACGCCTCCCACGCCATGAACTCGATTTTCGTGGTTTCTTCAAAAAGCGCTGGAAGTGGAAGACTCGTAATAAAAAGAACTTATATTACTGGCGGGCACACATGAGGCACGGCAATTTTTTAACGTGTCCATTCACAACGAAAATTCCAGTTTTAAAACCCAATGAATTTATTCTCCGTGAAGCGCGCGGTCTCTTAAATGCAGGGTTCACGATAAATCTCGTTTTCGAGTTTTAGTATGAAACGCTATGCTGGCAGATGCTTGAGGGCATATGGTCAAAGAAAGCAGCGAAAACGGTTCAGAAACCGATAAAAGCCGCAGCGAAGCATAGATTTCGTAAGCCCAAAATCACCTGTTAAGCCCGCCCGGCCCACTGTTCTGACGAGCTTGTGGCGCCACGGACGTTTTTGATGGCGAATAGCCAAGCAACTCCGCCACGTACAGCCTGATTGATTCGCGCATATTTTTTCATTAGCGCGCAATTGCGGAAATCAGCAGAGCGCGTAAACTCGTCCGCGCCCTGAACCTCTGCGTACGTTAGAAACCATTATTTCAGCTCATTCTGAAGGTTTTTCTTCGTTCTTTCTTCACTATACGTTAACCCACAACCGAGCAAGCCCATTTTGAGTCGAACTCGAATGTGATATTCATTGAGAACAATGTCTTTAAGTGTTAACAAATTGATGTTTCACAAGAGTTTGAAAATAAATCACGGTTTATCTGCGCGTACCATGCCATTAATGTCGTCTGTGGTATTGAGCACGAAAAGTATTCAAGAGTTTTCTGTAGGTTGAGCATAATAGCCGTGACAGGGTTAACAAGACTACTGAATATAGCTTACGTCAAAATTATATATCAGTTCAGCTCACTCTGCCCGGGCTGTCAGCTTCAGCAACATCAAAAACTATACGAGTTTGCCACTGAGGAACCTCGCGTTCCACATCCACCTTGAAGAGCAACCGAAAGAGATTGAGGACTGCATACGATTTCTGGGAGACCGAGAGTAGGTTAATTTCAACAATAAATAGTTAAGATAAACGGGGCGTAAAGAAAAGCGGAGTAGCTTGCGGTAGTATCGTTGCTGATTTGTCTATGTAAATGAGAATTTCAGGATCGCAACTGGTCATTGAGTAGTCAATGCCTTGGAAAAGGGTTGAAGCAGGCGAGGGTGTGGCCACTTCACCAAATACAAACTTCCGAGGTGAGCGAGTTGGCCTCATGTACCCTTGCAAAAGTTGGCTGGTCAGCCTGGTCAGCAAACAAGTTCGCCATATAAGCGAAAACTCTCAGCATCACAGATTTAGAAGTGAAGATCCAGTTTCTATGAAAAAGTTATTTACATTAACAGATCATAAGTACCATCCTCGCGTGAAAACCAACGACCACGTTACTTTGAAACAGGTTTCGAGCTAAATACAAACTAAACGCTTCATGAACGTCAATTTCAGCTCGATTCTCCCTTGTCTCTCGATTCAAATTTCTACTGCAAGGCTTCGATGCGAAAAAAACAAGCCTAGAACAGCCGTCCCCTCAAAAGCATACATCGATCAAAACTAAGCAAAACTGGGGGGTGGGGACGGGGGTTGTTCTGGACATCTTCTGGACTGAGTGTTCCGCATAAGATGACCGAAATTCCAGAGTCCTTCAGATGTTCTACTCGAGAATCTCAGAATCGGTCCCCTTTTCTCTGCGATTCATGCCACCTACACACCACTGCAGAACGTACAGAAACTCACTCAGCACGGCGCAAATGTCGTCATTTGCCCTTGTACCGAGGGTAGGTTTGTCTACTTCAAAATCCTACCTGTTCCGCAATTACAACAGGTGCACGGCTCAAAACACCACTCCGGTCATAAATTAAGGGAAATTTGATTTTTAGGATACCTGGGAGACGGCATTCCTCACGTAATTGATGGTCAAAACATCAGTTCCGGCACAGATTGCAATAACCGCATCGGATTCTTAGAAGAGATGCGATGGGCATGCTATTCTCAGCTGGTTTTCGTTTAGTTGTATGTCATGACAGGATCCATTTGAGAACCACTAGAAACTTTCAGATGCATCACAATTCCCGCAGTGTGGGAGCCCTTTCTGCTACCCGACTCCTCCACTGCGCCACTATTGGGGGAGCTCGGTCACTGGCTATTGAGGAGGCTGTTGGCACTATAGAGGTGAATTTTCCAAGTCCTCAACAGATACCTCCTGAGAAGCAATTACTTACTCAAACAGTAACTCTGGTCGGATCCGGCACAACAACCACGTATTCGTAAATCGCCCAAATTCTGTCCTAATCCCACTAGAAACTCCACCTCATACGAATGTGAGGCACTCCTTTGTCCTTTCTCAGGCGAACCGGTATACTGATTATAATCACCTTCCCGCGGTCTGCGAGAAGGAGCGACCCTACGGTTATTCATTGGGAGATCCTGTGGCAAGGCCAGGCAGACCGTTGTCCAGCTACGTCCCCCCACTTGGAGATCAAATTTTCTGAAAATGTCTGAAACTGTTGCGTCCCCCAGGTTCCGAAAGAAATGTTACAATTTTTGCGGTCGAAATTTCCAGAAAAAAGTATTGTTTCAACCTAAATTTTTTAAAAATAATCAGTGCACTCCTATCCGACAGATGACCTCAGGGAGTGTACGATACCGCCGCTATCCAAGGGAAAAATGGGTGAAATAGGCAAAGTGGGCAACTAAAGCGTCTTTCGACCACAACTCGCCTCAAAGTGATCCGCTTTCAATTTCGAAAACACCGAAATGTACAGCATGTCGTGGTCTTGTCAATCATGCGAACATATCCTGCGAAATTAGGAGCAACATCACTTTTTAGGGCGAAGTACATTTCCATTTTTACCATGCTAGAGATCGCGTACGGTTGTTTTTGATCGAATAGGCCCGTTATCTTGTGATAACATTATCAAATTCATAACTAATTGCATATTAATGAAGCGTTTTCGTAGAACATTTCCGGTTTTATCTTAGATACTTAGATAGATTATGCCACGGTGGACATTTTGGTCCTTTCCAAATTGAAAACGGAGCACTTTGAGGCGAGTTGTGGTCGAAAGACGCTTGATTTTGCTGCACTTTGCCCATTTCGCCCATTTTTCCCTTGGATAGCGGCGGTATTGTAGTTTTGACTTGCTCTTCGCTATAGAGCAATAACATCTGTATTGAGAGAGAAGTAATTAAAATTCTGGCACAGATCACCTCACAAGATACACTATAAAAAATCGACGCATTTTGATGGAGTTTCTGTGAGAACAATTGATAGCACTATCAAATAGCTGTTACCAGCAGAATTCTTCACATTCCTCTCTCATTCTAACGAATAAGAAACTTTCAACTAGGCGTGCATCGAGACCTCCGGGAGTGGTGGAACCCTTGTGGGTGCGTAAACCTTCACAGGTTCAAAATGTTCGATTCTCAATCAGTATTGTTCAACCAGAAGGTGCGAGCGCGGGTGGGGGAGGGTACCACAGGCGATGGTTTTGCGGTTTCCTCTGCGCACATAGCCCTTTCGGGCTTTGCAGCACGGTGGTTTTCGGCGGTGCCCGCCAATGCAATTTGCAATCTTGCTCTTAAGTGCCTTGAATTGCGGAGTTTCTGGGCGATCTCACCGCAGTTTATAGAGGATAGGCTTAGGATGGAAATAGTACCTTTGGGAACTCAAGGTTGCCCTTTCAAAGGCAAAGCCTTCGTTGTCCGATTTCGGCCGAAGGCGCGGTTCTGAACAATGGTATTGGACAACGAGAAAACGGGTTTTAGGCGATTTTCCTCGTAATTTTGAGGTAATTGGAGTGATGTTTGTAGGGAACTTCACGGAGAATCTGAGTTTTTTTTTGAGAATTTCGAAAGTCTGAAATTTTAGTGAGGGAACATACTGTGCTTCTCTGGGCCAAATTCCGGTCCGCAATTGCGTCTCGATACGCTTTGCGGCCGCGCGCATTCGAGTTGGAAGAGTTTCCAGCGCCGCCGCGACCGATTTCCTTGACTCTAGGTGGGTTTTGGAAACTGGAAAATAAACAAAGTGGAGAAACTGTATAAAAAAGCCATATCGAAACAGCTTTGTCGCTGGAAACTCGACTGACTCCGGCGCGTGCGGCCGCAAAGCGTGTCGAGACGCAATTGCGGACCGGAATTTGGCCCAGATACGCACAGCACGTTGTCCAATTTTCGAAGTGAAAAGCGAAAGCGGTAGTAGTCCTGATAAATGAATGTAACTTGTCTAAAAAGTTTGTTCTATGTGCTGAAAATGTGAATACTGCCTAAAATATGCCTATTAGATAGTTATGTATGGATACTTTCCTCACATGTACTGTTGTGGTGATGTACGATTGTTCTCCTTATCTTTGTTGCTACTACAATATGAGAGACATCCACGTCCGAAACCCTCGTTCCAAGACGTGTTTTCCTTACAGAAAGAGAAACGCGACTGAATACACCCCTGATTTTGTTTAGTTTTGGCCCCGAATTTGAATCGTTCCCCGTTGTCCAGCTGGACAACGTCCGCCTGACCCTGTCTCGTGGTACACTGTCGGTTTGGACGACCCACTTGGCCACTATGTCATTTTCGAGTATGTTTCTTGCCGCCTTCCCACAGTCTGAAAAGCATTGTTACCCCACTAGGCATTGCTGCTCTACCCCAAAAGGTTTCATTTCCAGTGAAGGTATGGTCTCCGTATCATATTTAGTCCAGTGAATGGACCAAGCACGAGATCATTGTGGGCTGGCCGTGCAGCGTTTGCGGCTTCACTGACTAACGGAATTTCTATCGCGCGCGGCCATCTACCGCCGTAGTCCATCACTGGACTTAATTGGTAACGCGGACTCTATGCGATTGTGGAATTATGGTAACAAAAAACGATATTTAATCTCTTTAAATGAAGGAATTCTGGTTCGCTTCAACTCGCTGCGACCCATTTTTTGTTTCACACCTGCATCCTGTTGTAAAACCTAGCTTACCTGTCATCCCCCCCCCGATCTTCCAAGTCCAAAACCAACCAGAAACACCAAATTCTCACCATCTTTTATAGAGTTTCTGTCGATTTGATTTCCTGTTTGTTTCTATTCTGTTTAGATTGGGAAGGAGGTGGATTTCCGGTCATTCGATCTGCGTTCTCCCACTCTTTCTGGTCTCACTGCTGAAACCCTCATAGATGGCATAGTTTTCAGCTGTGGCAACCGAGACATCAGCAGGGTAGTCGTCGCCGGTATTACACAATTTTCAAAGTAGCTGATCATACATACACTAGCGCATTGAGCCCTATGTAGTTGCTCACTGAAGCACTGCACTGGCCAATGCCGACACCCTACTGTGACGGTCGGCAAACATCTCTGAATTACTATTCCGAGCAAAGATATCATTTGATGAAAATTCCTGTTGCTTGGCTCTCAACTTCTCAGACTTGTACTCCTACACGTCAACTTCATTTTTGGCATCTACACTTGCAGCGGAACCCGCAGACACGACCCGCTCCTTACATTCTTCGATACGAGCGATATGAGCGATTTCACCCATATTATGATCTTGTTCAGAAATTATCGCAAGGTTAAGATTTAATTTTGAGATGAGGTTCACGATGAGGTTGAAGTTGACGTAATATCGACCTGTTGTTACACCCCCTTTTCGGAGCGAGCTTCGTAGTACACTTCAGAACCGGTGGCGTGTCTGGTGCCCCACTCTTTCACTCCATTGTGGCCTGTTTCTTGAGATCCGCTATGGGCCTTGTGAAGTGCGCTTTGAAAAGGAGTAAATATGTGATGAAATTCCGCTTTTCGCCCAGAGCATTGTGATGTTAGTTGCATACTAATTGTATACATTCGTTGTGCCTAATAAAAGTGCATTCGTATCCATGGGTGATAGTCCTAGTTGCAGAATACCAAGCAGCCAGAGCGTGCGGTCGCATTCGCTTCACGAGTCAAAGCATGGGTCTACTACATAGGGTACTGCGACCAGCTGACTGGACTCACCTTCTTCTCAAACTCTCCTTGTATTTCTATATTTTCACAAAAGTATTTCATCCCTCCCGCTTTCGCGTGTTCTTTCGATACCACACAGGTAAAGCCCAGCTTGCTGAGATGAGTCCGGACGGAGCAAGCAGCAGAGCGGTCGGTCATGGCAAACACATCACTGATAAGGAGATTTTGACATGACAAATTCGATAAGCTCAACTTCGACCAGCTCAAAGTGAGGGAGATAGGCTATAAAAGATTCACATCCAACTATTCCTAACAATATGACGTCTACTTAAAGACAGTGTTCACGATAAATCTCGTTTTTGAGTTTTCAGTGTGTATTACTACGCTGGCAGATGCTGTAGGGGATAAGGTCGGAGAAAGCATCGAAAACGGGCCAAAATTGATAAAACCACGCCGAAGTGAAGAGTTCGTTAGCCCTGTGCGCCTGCTCTTAGGCTCCGTCCATACGTGGCGAGAGCGTGCGATTACGCAAAATCGATGGTGATCATGGGCACACGATTCGCCAGACGCTCACAGGCGCTCCTTCTCGCGCGCTCGCTCGCGCGCTAGCGCCAGCGCCACGACGCAAGCAGCAAGTTTCAAGCTTACTGCTCCATCACTAAAGCAGGTGGCATTAAACCTGCATCAAAACCACTCCCCTAGTTTTTCATAATCCCACCACGGACGTTGAAACCGTGGAAATCATCAGCCGTCGCGACGATTTGAGCGATTGATCACCCGATCAAACGTTTTCAATCGAATGAACACGAGGCAGGGGTGTTTGCCTGTGTTAAATTGCGGGCAGCGTTGAGGAGCGTCGAGAGGCGCACAACAGCGGGAGCGCCCGCTCTCGCCACGTATGGATCGCTGCCTCAGCCCGCCCCGCTCCGTTCTGACGAGCTTGTGGCGGCGCCGACGTTTTGATGACAAATCGCCAAGAGACTCCGCCTCGTCCAGCCTGATCGATTCGCGCACATTTCGCGGTTTGAGCGCGTTTTGCGGAAACTAGCAGGGCCCATAAACTCGTCTACACCCTTAACGTTAGAAAGCTTACTTTGAGCGCCTTTCCGCGCTGTTTCTTCACTATTCCATAGCTTAAGACCAAACAACCTATTTTTGAGTCGAACTCGAAGATGATATTCATCGCGAACAGGACGAGATGAGGGTTTCGAATTTCCCTTAGTAAAATTCTCTTTAACTTGCTGTAGTGCGATCCATACAAAGAAACCATGAAAAAGAGCCCCCATTTGGAGTGGAATTAGTAATCTAAAATCGGTCGCTTTTTTTCGCTGGTGGAATCATCAGCTGGCTGGAAACTGCTATTCAGGCAATGACTGCTAGTCTTCGATTTGGCCTTTCGCCAGCTCTATTGTTCACATTTAGTTGACAATAATACTTTTGCTTCTATTTTCTGTAAAAATGTCTCTGTATGCTCTAGAACTCTTTTTATCCGTGCCTTTGCACGTCACAGATGTTTGACGAGGCACAGCACGAAATTCGAATTTCTACGGGCGACGTTGTGCACCTGTGCACGGATTGGCACCCGTGGCGTTCAACAATTGTATTTGTAGCGCGTATTTGGCCGCGCAACCTTCGCAGTGATTCAGTCAAATGGTCGCGGGCGCTCATCATGAGCTCGCTACGTGCTCGCCATAATTCGGCGGCAAACCCTCGCGCCCTTCATCGGTGGGGAGAGAAGCGCGTCGCGAACTCCCGCACTTTTTCCGCATCCACAAAATGCCCTCTCCTTTTGAGCTTCTGCACACTCTACTGGATCCATGCCCCCCACCCCTGAGGAGCTCCTGTCTCAAAATTAGAGGGTTCCTGGAAGAGTGACTTGAGGCCACCTTTTAGGGTAGCTCTAAAAAGCCAAGTCAAACTTTTTGGTGAGATTGTGAGCCTTATATGCTGATATGATCTTCCAAACGTCTCTACTGATATTTATACTCGCTGTTCAATGAACTGTGCTCGCGACCCGCTCTATACAACCAGTGAAAAATTGGAGTATTGATAAGAGGTAACAAAAACCGACACTATGTAGATAGCTGAACGAGACACGTTAGCTGATGACATATTTTAAATATCAAACCGAGTTTCTCACAGTCCGCTTGGGAAACTGAGCACAGAAAGGGGAAAAAGGCGGCGCAAGGAATGAGGAGATGGAGCGAGCACCGTATACGCTAGCGCAGATCCATGGAAATTTAGATCCGAGTTAATGAGTACCTTTACGTAATCGATGCTGAGGCGTGATGCGTATGCGGACTCCTGAGCTGACTGCTGGGTAGTCTAGGCTGTAACCCCCGTACAGGACCTTAGTTTTACCCTTCTCTAGACAGCTCCACTAAACAGGCCACTGCCTAATTGTAAGTATGATTGACTAGTCACAATAGAACCAATTATACCTAGGCCGCTCATTTTGAGCCGGTCGAAGCAAGGCTCTCAGACACCCCGGGGGGGGGCAAGCGCCGGACAATAGAGCCCGTTTTCGACTTGGGGGAGCGACAGCGCAGGCCTCCCCCGAGGGGGGCTTCAGGGGAGGCCCCTGCTCTTCTCCGGCGCTTGCCCCCCCGCAGAGGAAGAGAGGGAAAAGATGGGAAGAAGTCGTAGAAGGTAGTTTACGACAATAGAGGCCAGAGAAGGCATAGTAGGCCAAACGCACGCATAGTCATTCACGTCGAGCTTTGTCCCGATTTGACGTGATTTCTCCTGTGATCTATCACGTGCTCGACCGGTATAAAAGGCGCCTCACCTCATGGAGAGTCGCATTCGGCCCAACAGGGCCTGCCCTGGACGGCACTGTCAGAAAGGGATATTTTTGGAGGAAAGCGGAGACGCTTTCCGGGGGGGAGGGTGACGTCACTGCTCCGGAGCCGTGACGTCATGGCTCCGGGGCAGTGACGGGGGGGGGCCTCAAGGCAGTGACAGGGGGGCTTCGAGGCAGTCACAGGGGGGCTTCAGGGCAGTGACAGGGGGGCTTCAGGGCAGTGACGGGGGCCCGATCAAGCCAAATTGTCACCCGGCGGTAGCCCCCGATTGGGGGCAAGCGCCGGTGCCCGGAGGGTTGCCTCTGAAGAGCTGCGCTACCCTCCAGTGTATAAGCTTATCGGGCTTATCATGTCAAAAATCTCCTTATCACTGTTGTATTTTGTTATACATCACCGACCGCTCCGCTGCTTACTCCGCCCGGACATCCTAGCAACCTAAGCTATAAGTATCCACGATTCAGGTGATGCTTTTGTACAAAAAATATAAAGCTCACGTGTGGGCAGGTGTCGATGCAAACATCAATGGTGCAGCGAATGCGTACGCGACGAGAACCGTCGAACCGAAAACCTGGAAAAATACACTTTCTCCTGACAAAGACTTTATCAGCTTTTGAGCTAAGTCTGATAAACATTTTGGTTGAAAGTTTACCGAAAAAAGAGAGCTGGGTTCAATATTCACGATACTGACTGGGAACACTCAAAATAGCTGGGAAATTTGAGAACGCACAACATATGGAAATCTGAAAACTTTCAATTAATTTTTGCTCAAGGGCATCACTAACTATAGATTTTGTTTTTGGGTTTCCTCATATACTATGGGGAGCTCTAGTACCCCATATAACAGCTTCGATAAAAACCGAAATAAAATCACTTGAAACTGTTTTTCACATGGAACTTTCATCAATCGCCTTTGAGAAAGGAGGAGTCATTCGCAAGGTATCACCATGCTATCACGTAGTCACATAATATGTATATTTCTGAGCTACTTTCAATTATAGAACACACTCTAGCTAGCTATAGCCAGTAGAAGAGCTTAGAAGCATCTGATCATCATCCGTAGGCAAAGCAATGAAGAGCCAGCACGCCCATTCATTTTATCGTGAACACTGCGCTCAACTTGTTTTACTAGGGACTTTGTTTTACTTTTGACTGCTTGCATTCTTTCCACAAATGTTTCAAGAGAACCTTTTATCAGAAATTTCTTGTATACAACCTTTCATTTTTCGTCGAGAAGCTGTCGGATCCGCGTACAATAGGCGACTTAACCAGACGATTTTGTAGCTTCTCATCCGGGCACCTCAAAAGTCTGAATTCAAACACTTTCTTATATACTCGTATATAACTTGTCCTTACCCGTGTTGGATGATTTTCAGTGGGTCTGGCTGTGGAGGTGCTCCGCCAACTCGTTCAGCAACGCAGTTATCTATGAAGTAATCGAGGCCCGACGTAGAATCCAGTACTAAATATGGGCATTCATGACCTCTGCGATCCACTACCTGCTAGGAGTGTTATAGGTACGGATTAACGCCAAACGGCGTGAGCGGTTGCTTCGCACCACGGGTCCGCTAATCTATAGCACGAGGGCTTCCCCCCTCTGTCTGAATAACAAGATGTGAGGCGCAATCGCTCATGCTGCTCGTCGCTAGTCCACAGCTGAGAAATCCCATCGAGGAGAACTGCTTCTACGTTTTTGGAGTGTGGGAACGTAGTAAACTCTGTGAGCCTCGTCAAATCAGAAGAATGGTATATACAAGGGCATCGGCGTAATACCTGATACGATCGACAAGTTTGGATCACTTTGGATGGGCTCCACGAGTTTCAGTGTTTCCTCTTTGAAAAAGCACACCTCTTTCAGAAGTACACCTCTATTAGTAGTACTTCTAAACAAGATTAGGAATAAAAATTCAGGCTCTTAAAGGCAGTGTTCATGATGGAAATCGTTTTTCTGTTTTTCCGCCTATCTTGAAAACGGCCCCATGCTGATTCCAATGATGTCTCTGAAATAGTACAAGACCTTCTGGGAACGCAAAGTTATGGTCCCTCAAAATTAAGCTGAGAAAACATGGTGGACGAGTTGTCCGAGGCTTGTAACTGTCGTCTTTTGCATCCGATGTACGCGAGCTGACCTGAGTAAAGAGAGAGAAGTTGAGAATGAAGGGAAGAACGAGGTTAAAGATTGAAATCATCGCTCATCTCACGATGTTGAGCATTCATTTGTTTACGTCGGTGGGCGTGTGTTGCGCTTTTGGGGTTTTCCTTGCGCTCGAAGTGGCAACTTCGGGCTCTTGGAGCTTTTCCTGGCTCGTTTTCATGCGTACTTCGACGTAAACGTTACAGTGTGCCCTCCACTACCCAATCCTAGTGGAAACTAAAACACATTTTTTATTGTGAACACTGCCTTTAAGGTACACTTCCATTAAAAGTATATCTAAAAAGCGGCCCGAAAAATAGAAGTACATGAACTTCTAAAAGAGAAAATACGGTATCTGAAAGCTAGTGTGTTGCATAACTGTCGAATCAGTAGCACCTTACGACTTTCGATCTTACATAGCTGTTATAGTACGCAAAACTGCGTTCGAAACAGACACGGTCCTAGACCGCTGACGTAGTTGTTAACATTCTTGCCACTGCGCCAATCTACGCACTCCAAACTGTTTCTTCCTTTCCCTGGTAAATGCTGAGAAAGCTTGGTGCTCTGCGATTACCATACGCTTGAGGGGACTCAAACCCGCGGAACACTCATGCATCTTTCCTCACCACCACTAGGCCACACCCCCACATCGGCAGACCCCGCTCCCGGGCTTACTGAACGAATGCACAGAATGGGGCGCGCCTAGTGGCAGCTCGTTTGAATACATTCGCCGCCTGCCATTGACTGTTCTTCTTTCATCGGCTGATACAGCGTAGTGCAACAATCTGTCGAACGTCATCCAAACTTCTTATTCAGCTGATAATGGTTTTCTACGGGTTTCAGTTTAACAGCAAACCCCACTCGCTTTTCCATCGCAATTCCACTTCGTCACCGAGCGGGACGGTGGTGACTGGCTGATTTCACGAAGAATCAGCATTTCAACCTTGACGACTTTGCCTCTTCTGTCTGTCCATTTGCTGCAGGTAGAGGGCTAAGGAGAAACATTTGATATAGAGCTTAATTAAGTCTAGTGGAATGAATGACACAGCGATTGTAGATCGTCGCGCGCAAAACACCATTCGCCGGTGATATCGCCAACGCCGCACGGCCAGCCGCGATGATAGCACCTCGTTCATTCACTAGCCTAAATCTAATAAGGAGACCATACATATGAATACATCAATGTAGCCCAACTAAGTCTTCAATCGCTCCAGTCGCGGAGCGGCTGAAGTGGTTTAGTTTTGCTCGGCGCTTTTAAATCACAACTCAGATATTTGTGGGGAAGTTCCTGAGAACGACCGCAGAACTTCCTCGAAACAACTGGGGAACTTCCCAAATTGGAGGGAGGCGAAGGGGACCCTGGACAGCAGAGTAATGAAGGACGTTCCCACAGCAGGAGTTCCCTTGTCCTCCCGACTGCAGATCTTCCTACTGCTCAGTGATTGATCAAAAATCAGCTTGCTAGAACTCGCTGTTTTCAAAAGTCTCCTGTTCCTGAAAAACTGAAATAGGTTCAATAATATTTACCTCTGACAAAAGGTTATAGAGAAGCTTATTATCTCCTCCGACATCCAGACAGAGATGCCTTACATAGTCTTTGAGTGGCAGATCTGCCCCTCAACTTGCGAAGTGCGAGACAACCTCTCGACTAGCCCGCATGCATCATCATCGTATACGCTGCGACTTGGTTTTCGCGTTTATTATGTTCGGGGAGGCCAAGGAACCAACCGTGAGGAGAACTTCCTTGTTCTCCCCGCAATCGACTGTTTCTAACGTCAATCGTTATGCATAATACGAGGGGAGAGGGGCGAGACGTCCCCCTCGTGGGGAAAGTCTCGCTCCTCTACCCTTGACCGAGTGATAACGACCAAATCAGGTCTATTGTCCTCGGGAACTTCCCCACAAATATCTGAGAACATGCAATGTTGGACATAACGTTCGGCATTACGTAACGCTTTGCAATGCTGATGGCCAGTGCTGGCAAGCAGGTAAATGTAGTTAGCCATGCAGGCAAAAGGAAAAGAGACATGTAGGTAGGGAGGCAGGCAACCACGTAGGTAGGCAGATATGTATATACCTATGCACATATATATGTATGTGGCCAGGCATTCAAGCAGGCAGGCTGGCCGGTAATTTCGTAGGAACAGGCAGGAAGGTAATTAGATGGGTACGTACCATCAAGGCTGTGATGACAAAGCCGGGCGGCGCTGAGTTGAAGCAGGCGCGACGTGGCTTGTATCAGATGGCTCGAATATCCACGTTACTATGCTAGCCTGCTGCTCATATTCATAGCATTTTTCGACTTCTTCATCCTCAGATTCGAAAGAATACGGGCAGTATGCTGGCAAATTCGCATGAATAACAGTGACGAGGGTAATCTGACACGCTGCGTGGACGCGCCGAGCCCGCTTCAACTCAGCGCCGCCCGGCTTAGTCATCGCAGCCTTGACGATACATAAGCGAGCGGGCGGGCAGGTCAGTATTGTGATAAGTCAAATATTGTGAAAAGAAATGTCCTCAAATTTTTGGATGGGAATGTATCTAAAGTCTGTTCAAATGAGACTGTCTGCCCACGCGGTCGGCGTGCGTTTGAGCGACCGTGGCCTCAACCTGCAAATATGTCAGCAGGGCTATCAAGTGAACATCGAGCAATATCCCAGCCAGATGTCTGCAGCCGTGCGGAAACTCTTTTAAGAAATGCCTTCGCGACGGCCGTGTGATACGCACGCTGACAACGCGGGCGGACGCTCTCGTTCGAACAGACTTTAGACACACTGCCGTCCAGAAGATTGAGAACATTCCTTTTCACAATATCGGGGCCAGTAGCAATCCCCTGAAATGTGGCAGCTACCGGCTGTCACTGCGTGGTGACTGGCTCAATCACGTCTCGGCTATCAATATGGACGGGCCGGCATAGAAATGCACAGGCGGCGCTCAAGTTAATAACCATTGCAGTCGGCCACCTGGGAGCAGTGAGCGTTCTTGTGAGGTGGCTGACTGCAAGAAACGGGTGGTGACTTCAATCACCGCCGCAGAGGAAAGAGAAACAGCGCGCGGAGCGAAGAGGAGCTGGGTCGATACTGCGGTCATAGGGTCGAGCACGTCCAATGGTGATGACTTTTGAGGCAAGTGCGCCCAAAGAAAGGGCAGTGGAGCGCTTGCGATCCGACCAGTCCGCTGTCCACTTATCACCCCGGCACAGCACGGCGGCCTATCTCGTTGTCTTGGTGAGCAAGAAAAATTGCACCTGCCGGCTGGCGGCCATCCAGCTCCGCTGCCAGCTCAGGAATGACAGGCAAATGTTCGAAGGTTTTATTGATGTTTCCAATGACTCCTGGAGAAGATTAGTGGGAGATTAAGGTCAAATTGTACGTAGCTGTCATGAACCCTTCTTCTTTATAGATTTCACGTGCCTTAGTCCTATGCTACGCTCAACTTCCAATTCCTAAAAAATGCTGTGGCTATATTCAACCATTGTCAGATTTTTTTCCAATAATCGCTCACCACAAATAAAATCAGATTTGCTTAGAAAGCCATCTAAGCAAGATGGCTGAAAAACGGTTTTGTTTTTCAGAAGATGCATGAAACTTACGTGATCCGCGTGTACTAGTTACTAAATGCTGTATAGTAGTTCATCTAAGTGCCGCTTTTATCTAAACATCGTTTTCCTCTTTCGCTTCAAGTTCACTTCTTTCTATGTTGACTGGGGAGCGTGAAACAGACTAAGGAGAAAAATAGTTCATAACCCAAAAAAATCCTTTGAATTTTTCGGTACATTGTGACAAAAACACGAGGTTCGCTCCTCGAAAATCATACTACAAAGTAGTGTGTATCGTAGTTCAGTGGTAAGAGGTCATCCAACAAAAAATTTCCAGAATCGTTTTTTGAATCTAACATTCTTCTCGCTTTGATGATTTCGAGAAAAATTCCGAAATCCCATCATCCAAGGATCTTATTAAATCTGAAAGATAGATACGTTTGCACGCTCCCGAAACCCATATTTGCTACTGCTAGTTTGATCAAAGTTACAATGAATGCGGGGAACTGTGGAGGGAGTGTATGTAGGGAAACAGAAAGAGCTCTTTCCACATGAACACGTGGCCTAGTGGCCTAAGGCGCTGCGTTGGGCATCCGTCTCGTAGGTTGGTGCGGTGCTGGTTCAACTACGTCGACTATCGAGGGTTTTGCATTCAACGCTACTCTTCAAGAATGGTTCTCGTTCTAAGGTCGCAACCTTAGGAGGCATCTAGGCGTCACCGACCTCAGGTTGGCCTCTTTAAAGTCACCACATTGCGGGATTGCTACTGGCCCAGATTTTCGGGTGTATCTCGAGTGCGAGAGAACAAATGAGGGTGATTTTTGGATACGTTATAGAGAGTTGAAGTCGGAGTGGAATTCCAACTAAATATTGAGTCTTGCGAGAAAGTTTCCCCGGACTATGCAATTTAAAATAAATTTGGTAGGGCCCTTTTTTCTCGGAAGCCATATTGCTGGAAATTCGTATTTACCATGTATCCTTAATCAGGGGCTGTCAAAAACAAGATATATAAGTGGTCAAAGCAAGTAGTTAGACTTTATTATTGGATCATGAGTTTACAAAAAATTGGCTTTTTATCCTTTATAGCTTTTTATCCATTTTATACAATATCCTTTTTTCTGGATATGCTTGACTCGGAGCCTTCCTTATGTAGGTTTTAAAAAGACTGTTATTACACTAAATAGATATTAATTTCCCTTCAGTTTCGTTCAGGTCTACTCGAAATACTTGTCAGGAGCGAAAACCAGAGCATGCAGTTACATCGCATACCAGCGCACTTAAAGTATAAGTACATCAGAAGTCTGGCTTAACTGGCAACATATGATTAATTAATTCATCTAGATGAAAGAGAGTTGCCGAAAGCACTTCATGATATCTGCAACTTTACGTACAGGGAAGATTATCATCTTCTCCGTAGGGAATTCGAAAAACAGCAAGGGATCGCGCTAGGCCAATTTTTATATCATAGGTCATCCATTCCGAAGTCTAAAAAGTTATTGAAAGATAAAAAGTGTCGGAAAAAGTGGATATGACAGCCGTGCAGAGCAGAAAATGAGTCTTCAAGAACACTCACTTACATTGCCAGATAATTCCCAAGCCAATACAAACAAAGTCGAGAACGAAACGCTGTGAACATAATCACTCAACACAATGGAATAAATATAATTTCCTCAAACAGGAATTATTGCTGTCATCTGACGCTCGAAGAACAAAAGTGCATTCTTGGCGCTCGACAGTAGAGAGGTATGAAGAATGTCGTCAAAAATCAATGAACTTCGTCAAAATTATTTTTGAATGAATGGAAATTTTCGAAAGCTTGTCCTCCATTCTGATTCGAATGATCGGAAAAATCCCCGTGCGTATATTTGAATAAATTGGAATTTTGGAAATTATTACGGGAAATTTAACGAAGTATTCTCCAAATTTTTTCAGTGGCCAGAGAGTATTAGGAATGCCGTGACCCAAACTTGTCCGGAAAAACTGAATATTTCAAGTTTCCTAAGAAAGCGAATTTCAGATGACTTCAGAATATACGAGACACCGATTAATGCTGAATTGCCGAAACAATCGATCCCTTGATAGAACAAATAATTTATTCCCCAGAGTGAACCGAGGACCGAGGGGAAATTAAAAATTCTGAATTCACGGATGCGAATCAAATTGAAAAATAAAATTGAATTTGAGGTTCTTGAATAAATCGAATATTACAATAGTTCAAATGTCCTCGAATCGCTCCAGCCGCGAAGCGGCTGGAGAGGTTTGGTTTTGCCTGGCACTTGTGATCACTTAGATTTTGGTAAAGTAGTTAATAAAACCTGTAAAACAAATTTTCTAGAGATTTCCTTCTGGATATAAGTGAGAGAGTATAGAAGACACCCGCTGACAAAATTTGAGCCAAATCGATTGAAAAATTAACAAAAGTTAGATCGGCGGGAAAGCTTAGCTAAAATTCGCGTTTTTTCTTGTAACACGCGTCCCTCGTGTCCTGTTCCTCGTCCTCGTTCCTCGTCCCTCGTTCCTCGTCCCTCGTTCCTCGTCCTCGTTCTCAATCCCTCGTTCCTCGTTCCTGCCACTAGCCACTGCCGCAGTGGTCGCAGGCTAATATCGGTACATAGGGCATCTGATGACGTCATCAGGATGTCATGTAGCATATAAGTAATCTGATGACGTCATCAGGCGCTGCGTAGCGACATAGGGCGTCTGGCAGTGACGTCATCTGGTGTCATATAAGTACCGCCGGGCATCTGATGACGTCATCAGGGTGTCAGTGTAAAGTACATAGGGCATCTGATGACGTCATCAGGGTGTCATGTAAAGTACATAGGGCATCTGATGACGTCATCAGGTGTCTATAAATTACATGGACATCTGATGACGCGTCATCGAGATGTCATGCTAAAGTACATAGGGCATCTGATGACGGCGTCATCAGGGTGTCATGTAAAGTACATAGGGTGCATCTGATGACGTCATCAGGGTGTCATGTAAAGTACATAAGGCATCTGATGACGTCATCAGGGTGTCAGTGTAAAGTACATAGGACATCTGATGACGTCATCAGGATGTCATGTAAAGTACATAGGGCATCTGATGACGTCATCAGGGTGTCATGTAAAGTACATAGGGCATCTGATGACGTCATCAGGGTGGCTCTCTAAAGTACATAAGGCATCGGTAGCGTGTAAGGGTGTCATGTAAACCATAGGGCATCTGATGACGTCATCAGGTGTCATGTAAAGTACATAGGGCATCTGATGACGTCATCAGGGTGTCATGCTAAAGTACATAGGGCATCTGATGACGTCATCAGGGTGTGTCATGTAAAGTACATAGGGCATCTGATGACGTCATCAGGGTGTCATGTAAAGTACATAGGGCATCTGATGACGTCATCAGGGATCCATCATGCTCTGCGAAAGTACATGGGCATCTGATGACGTCATCAGGTGTCATGTAAAAGTACATAGGGCATCTGATGACGTCATCAGGATGTCATGTAAAGTACATAGGGCATCTGATGACGTCATCAGGTGTCATGTAAAGTACATAGGGCATCTGATGACGTCATCAGGTGTCAAAGTGTAAAGTACATAGGGCATCTGATGACGTCATCAGGGTGTCATGAAAAGTGCATGGGGCATCTGATGACGTCATCAGGTTGTCATGTAAAGTACATAGAGCATCTGATGACGTCATGAGGGTGTCATGTAAAGTACATAGGGCGTCTGATGACGTCATCAGGGTGTGATGTAAAGTACATAGGGCATCTGATGACGTCATCAGGTGTTATGTAAAGTACATGGGGGCATCTGATGACGTCATCAGGGTGTCATGTAAAGTTGTAGGGCATCTGATAGCGTCATCCAATCAATCATGTAAGTACATAGGGCATCTGATGACGTCATCAGGGTGTCATGTAAAATTACATAGGGCATCTGATGACGTCATCAGGGTGTCATGTAAAGTACGGGGAGGGCATCTGATGACGTCATCAGGGTGTCAGCGTAAGTACATAGAGCATCTGACGTCATCAGGGTGTCATGTAAAGTACATAGGGCATCTGATGACGTCATCAGGTGTCATGTAAAGTTACATAGGGCATCTGATGACGTCATCCAGGGTGTCATGTAAAGTACATAGGGCATCTGATGACGTCATCAGGGTGTCATGTAAAGTACATAGGGCATCTGATGACGTCATCAAGTCATCATGTAAAAGTATAGGCATCAATGATCATCGCGGGGTGTCATGTAAAGTAATGATAGGAGCAGTCTGATGACGTCATCAGGGTGTCATGTAAAGTACATAGGGGCATCTGATGACGTCATCAGGGTGTATCATGTAAAGTACATAGGGCATCTGATGACGTCATCAGGGTGTCAGCGTGCTATTATAGGCATCTGATGACGTCAGGGTGTCATGTAAAGTACATAGGGCATCTGATGACGTCATCAGGGGGTGTCATGCATAAAGTACATAGGGCATCTGATGACGTCATCAGGATGTCATGTAAAGTACATAGGGCATCTGATGACGTCATCAGGGGTGTCATGCGCCAAAGTACTATAGGGCATCTGATGACGTCATCAGGTGTGTCACAAAGTATAGGGCATCTGATGGCATCATCAGAATTCTTCTCTGTAAAGTACATAGGGCATCTGATGACGTCATCAGGTGTCATGTAGCATATAGGGCATCTGATGACGTCATCAGGTGCCGCGTAAAGTATTATAGCATCTGGATGACGTCAGGGTGTCATGTAAAGTACATAGGGCATCTACGACGTCATCAGGTGCCGCGTAGCATATAGGCATCTGATGACGTCATCAGTGCCGCGTAAAGTACATAGGGCATCTGATGACGTCATCAGGGTGTCATGTAAAGTACATAGGGCATCTGATGACGTCATCAGGGTGTCGCGTAAAGTACATAGGGCATCTGATGACGTCATCAGGGTGTCATGTTAAAGTCACATAGGGCATCTGATGACGTCATCAGGGTGTGTATAGGCCCGCTGGGGCATCTGATGACGTCATCGAAATTTGTCATGTAAAAATTACATAGGGCATCTGATGACGTCATCAGGGTGTCATGTAAAGTACATAGGGCATCTGATGACGTCATCAGGATGTCATGTAAAGTACATAGGGCATCTGATGACGTCATCAGGGTGTCATGTAAAGTACATAGGGCATCTGATGACGTCATCAGGGTGTCATGTAAAAGTACATAGGCATCTGATGACGTCATCAGGATGTCATGTAAAGTACATAGGGCATCTGATGACGTCATCAGGGTGTCATGTAAAGTACATAGGGCATCTGATGACGTCATCAGGATGTCATGTAAAGTACATAGGGCATCTGATGACCGTCATCAGGGTGTCATGCTCATAAAGTACATAGGGCATCTGATGACGTCATCAAGGATTGTCATGTAAAGTACATAAGGCATCTGATGACGTCATCAGGGTGTCATGCTCAAAGTACATAAGGCATCTGATGACGTCATCAGGGTGTCATGTAAAGTACATAGACATCTGATGACGTCATCAGGGTGTCATGTAAAGTACATAGGGCATCTGATGACGTCATCAGGGTGTCATGTAAGTACATACTGGGCATCTGATGACGTCATCAGGGTGTCATGTAAAGTACATAAGGCATCTGATGACGTCATCAGGGTGTCAGCGTATAAGTACATAGGGCATCTGATGACGTCATCAGGGTGTCAATGCAAAAATTACATAGGGCATCTGATGACGTCATCAGGGTGTCATGTAAAGTACATAGGAGCATCTGATGACATCATCAAGGGTGTCTGTATAAAGTACATAGGGCATCTGATGACGTCATCAGGGTAATGTCATAAGCCGTAGGGCATCTGATGACGTCATCAGGTGTCATGCAAGTACATAGGGCATCTGATGACGCTCATCAGGGTGTCATGTAAAGTACATAGGGCATGTGATGAGGTCATCAGGGTGTCATGTAAAGTACTTAGGGCATCTGATGACGTCATCAGGGTGTCATGTAAAGTACATAGGGCATCTGATGACGTCATCAGGATGTCATGTAAAGTACATAGGGCATCTGATGGCGTCATCAGGGTGTCATGTAAAGTACATAGGGCATCTGATGACGTCATCAGGATGTCGCGTAAAGTACATAGGGCATCAGTAGCCGTCATCAAGATTGCCGTCAAAAATTTTATAGGGCATCTGATGACGTCATCAGGGTGTCATGTAAAGTACATAGGGCATCTGATGACGTCATCAGGGTGTCTATGTAAAGTACATAGGGCATCTGATGACGTCATCAGGGTGTCATGTAAAAATTACATAAGGCATCTGATGACGTCATCAGGGTGTCATGTAAAGTTACATAGGGCATCTGATGACGTCATCAGTGGCGATATCAGGGTGTCATGTAAAAAGTACATAAGGCATCTGATGACGTCATCAGAGGTGTCATGTAAAAATTACATAGGGCATCTGATGACGTCATCAGGGTGTCATGTAAAGTACATAGGGCATCTGATGACGTCATCAGAGGTGTCATGTAAAGTACATAGGGCATCTGATGACGTCATCAGGTGTCATGTAAAGTACATAGGGCATCTGATGACGTCATCAGGGTGTCATGTAAAGTACATAGGACATCTGATGACGTCATCAGGATGTCATGTAAAGTACATAGGGCATCTCATGACGTCATCAGGATGTCATGTAAAGTACATAGGGCATCTGATGACGTCATCAGGGTGTCATGTAAAGTACATGGGGCATTCGATGACGTCATCAGGGCGTCATGTAAACTACATAAGGCATCTGATGACGTCATCAGGTGTCATGTGAAGTACATAGGGCATTCGATGACGTCATCAGGGCGTCATGTAAACTACATAAGGCATCTGATGACGTCATCAGGTGTCATGTGAAGTACATAGGGCATCTGATGACGTCATCAGGATGTGATGTGAAGTACATAGGGCATCTGATGACGTCATCAGGATGTCATGTAAAGTACATAGGGCATCTGATGACGTCATTAGGGTGTCATGTGAAGTACATAGGGGCATCTGATTACGTCATCAGGGTGTCATGCTAAAGTACATAGGTCATCTGATGACGTCATCCCGGGGTGTCGTGTAAAGTAGATAGGGCATCTGATGACGTCATCCAGGGTGTCATGTAAAGTACATGGGGCATCTGATGACGTCATCAGGAGTGCTGGCGTCAAAGTACATAGGGCATCTGATGACATCATCGGGGTGATCTGTAAAGTACACAGGGCATCTGATGACGTCGTCAGGGTGTCATGTGAAGTACATAGGGCATCTGATGACGTCATCAGGGTGTCATATAAAAAGTACATAGAGGGCATCTGATGACGTCATCAGGGTGTCATGTCAAAGTACATAGGGCATCTGATGACGTCATCAGGGTGTCATGCTAAAGTACATAGGGGCATCTGATGACGTCATCAAGGATGTCAGTGTAAAGTACATAGGGCATCTGATGACTTCATCAGGATGTCATGTAAAGTACATAGGGCATCTGATGGCTTCATCAGGATGTCATGTAAAAATACATAGGGCATCTGATGACGTCATCAGGATGTCATGTCAAAATACACATAGCATCTGATGACGTCATCAGAACGTCGTGCCAAGTGCATAGCATCTGGTGACGTCATCAGGACGTCGTGCCAAGGTGGTGCCAAGTGCATAGGGGCATTTTCTGACATCATCAGGACGTCGTGGAAAGTGAGTAGCGCTTCATTTGTAGCGTGCGCAACAAGGTTGTTGCTTACTGATTATTATAGCAATCACATGCTATTCGGAGAATTATTGAAGATTTTCAGGGATATTACTTCGTAATATCAATAAAAAAGTGAACAATTCTATCAAAAGAGGGAGTCTTCCAAGCAAAAGAGGTTTGGTTGGCGTCAGAAACGTTCCGACAAAGGGAGACAATAATTAAGTTGAATGAGGAGAGTCTACAACAAGTGAGACAATATTCTATCCAAAAAGGGTTTTCCAAGCAAAAGAGGTTTTGGTTGGCGTCAGAAACGTTCAACAAAAGGGAACAATAGGTAAAGTCAAAGAAGTGAGGAGAGTCTACACAAAAAGTGAACATAATATTTTCCCATGTGACTGATTTTCCTGGCCGATGCTTCTTAACAGTAAAAACAAACCCGTTACGTATTGTTTTACACGGAAGCCCTCTGTGGTTCCAAACATGGTGCAATACACTACGAGGAAACCGTTCAAAGAAATATGTGCATGTAAACCTAATACTTTACCATCAGAATAGAAGATGCCAGTGCCAAGAAAACACAGACAGGACGGTTAGCTCCAGCTGCTGCGACGAAGCAAAGAGCAAAGTGCGGGCATCTAATGCCAAGAATATTTTTTCTAAATAATCTCGTCAACGAATGAGAGAGATCCATTCTTGAAACCATTGGGAACTACTTCGCTTATATGAAGTACCACAAGCTTGGTTTGTTTTTGCTGTTTAAGAAGTATCGGCCAGGAAAAATCAGGTCACAGAAAATATTGTTCGCACTTTTTGTAGACTCTCCTCATTCTACTTACCTATTGTTTTCCCTTTTTGTTTTGGAACGTTTCTGACGCCAACCAAACCTCTTTTGCTTGGAAAACCTTCCTTTTTGATAGGATATTCAATTCAACTTGTTGCTAGACTCTCCTCATTCAACTTCAATTTATTTGTTCCCTTTTTGTTGGAACGTTTCTGACGCCAACCAAACCTCTTTTTACCTTGGAAGATTCCCCTTTTTGATAGATTACAATTCGTCTTACTCCGGATCCCGGTATATCCGAGCTAGGTGAGTAACTACAAGCACAACATACTCGGTCTGCATCGATTTGTAGCGAGTCGGCGGGATTGCTGGTCTGATGAGACTTTGTTTAGAAGCTCGACGCGTCCTTCTCAACAGTTACATCCAGACAGCTTCGCGTAAGAACTGCACTTGTTCATGAGCGGTGACTCATTCAGGGGCGGAACGACGTCCTGTAGAACAACGGCGAGCGTCCGGGAACATTGGACGGCGGAAGCATAGTGGACGAGTTGTCCGAGGCTCGTAATTTTCGTCATTACCAATCGATGTATGCGAGAGCGGACCTAGGCCTGATAGAGCTGTGAAGAAAGGGAAAAGAACCGGGCTGTTGATCCGAAAACCATCACGCTCATCTTGTTACTGTTGAGGCTCGAAAAGAGAAGTCGCCAAAGGGGGTGTGTCAGAGTGAATTCTTGCTGTGTGCACGAGCCAGATGGGCCTTCTTCCTATATCTCCTTTATTCGGAGGAATCGAGAGCTCACACTTACGGCCTACAGGGTGGGTTTACTTTACAATCATGAGCAATGGTCTCGGATTCTGTCACCTGAGGCTGGGTGTGCTTGAGAATTCCTAATGAATGCTCGGTATGTTAAGGATACTGGGTTATGCACCATAACACTGTTGGGCGCAGGCAGGATTCGAACCCTACATTTGAACAGCTTTCCGTGCGAGCATTTTCCACATTTACACAATCGTGCGCTCAGTGCCCATATTCACGAAAGACTGGGAGCGCTTCCGGCAAGGTCAGAAAGTCCACCCGCTTTGCTGAACGAGTTTTCGGTGTTGCACTTTCCTGGGTACTTGGCAGGTGAGCTTTAGGCGGGAGGGCTCCCAGCTACCTGGCGAGTAGACAGGAGGGTTTCTGGCCAAAAAGCGAGGCAGCCTCCTGGCCGGCGGTCTCCCTCTCCGTCTCTGCCCAGGCGGCTACTCGTGCCTGTCTCTACTCTACTGAGGTGGCGAAAAGGGGCCGCCGCTGTTGAAATCTCGACATGGGAGGCACAAGAGTGGTCGTCATACACGCCGGGCACGGAGGTTTAACGCGCCTCCTTCCTGCGCCCACGCGGTTTTCATGAATATGGCTACAGCTCTGCAGCATTCTTCAGCCTGGTTGAAGCGCAGGGTGTGTGGCGCACATGAAACACTCACACCCGTCATTGGGTATATGCTGACCTTGTAAGCCGATTCCGGCATTTGAATCCAGTTAAGCTGAGGAGGTGCTGACCAATTGGCTGACGGGTGCCAGGAGCTGGGCGCACTGTGGTGTGCAAGTGAGAACATACTCGCACTGGAAAGCGTTTGCTGCAGGATCGATTTCTGCCTGTGCCCAGCAGTTTTGCGTGCAGCTCCAGCATCCTCATGAAAAGTTTTATCAATTTGTAATGCCCCTAGAAACGGCATGGCATGTTAACATGCACCTAAAATATTCCTGAAAGGCGGTGTTCTGACGGTTGATATGTCATATTCGAGTTAGTCCCAACATTAAGGCTGTTTAGTCGTTGAAAAAACCGAGATAGTCAAGAAACAGCACGAAGAAAGAAGCGCTCGGGAATGGGGCTAAAATAGCGTCTTCTAACGTATGTACCACGGGTTCAAGGCGAAGGGACGAGTTTGCGCGCACCTGCTAGATTTTCCATGCAAGCGCGCGCTAATGTGCGAAATATTCGCGCTAATCCGATCAAAACCGGCGGGACGGTTCCGGGGGGATTTGCTTGGCGATTCTCCATTACAAAGAAAGAAACAGTCCGTGGCGCTACAAGCCTCCGTCAGGAACCAAGGGGGCGGGACGGGCTAAAGCAGTCACTTACTGGGCTGACAGAGATCATCCACTTCGCGGCCGTTTTTAATCAATTTCCTGGCCTTTTTCGATGCTTTCTTTCGAACCATATATCCCCCAGCATTTGCCAGCATAGTGTTCCACACTGAGGAATTCCCGGGAAACAGTATTTGTCGTAAACACTGCGCTTTGAAATATAAATCAAATTTTCTCACCTAATAGAATTTTACTACAGAAAAAAAACCCTAATCTATCTTCAAATCTTCTACTGCTCCATTAATCCATTTTCTTCCAGAGCCGATTTTTTGAACAACAGGTTCGAAAGTGTAAAGCTTAGAAACTCTGAGTGAAAAAGGCTTTTGGATTTGGATAGCACCTAATGATTCGAATTCACGAGATACTTGGATAGTTGAAAACCTAAATAATTCAAGTTCACGAAAAAACTCGGGCAAAGTAGTCACATTTGCCAGTGATCTGCTTATTCTAGAAAAAAAAGAAATCCCTACATGAATCGTTCATTCAGGAGAAAAGCAGTAGCTATATTTTTCCTGATGAATCAGGAATATTATTTAATTAAAAGACTTACAGCATGTGTTCAAATATCATTCGAACAAAGTCTTTGAAATTTTTTATTGCTTTTATTGTAGGGTACATTTTCACTTTTCAAATGTTGATTTTTTGAAGTTTTGAGATTATATTGAAACCTCTCTCAAATTCTGCCACCGACAGTTTCAGAATACCAACATTCACATAGTTTGTCCTTCAAAGGCATTGCCTTCCACATTAGAAATTAGCCTTTTCGTTTCTAGGCTGGGAAATCTGAAAAAGAGATGAGATGCATATTGCCTGCTCTTCAGTGCTCTTTGCTGAGAAACTCACTTGTGTTTGCTATTTCAATACCTCTTATCATGTCCGCGATTCCCACTACTGTCACTCCTATTGTTCTAGTTAAAAACAGGTGACAAACACTTTCCAGGCAACTTAAAGATCCGTTGAATCCTCAGTGAACTTCTCTGACAGACATGTCACCAAGCCGTCGCTTGAAATGTGTTTCTTTAGATTTTTAGAGTTGTTCTACATTTATTTTCTTATTCTTCCTATGAGAAATCGCTTCAGGATTTCCTGTTTTCCTCTCATACCCACTTCTTCACTACTGTGCTTATCTGGGTCAAATTCCGGTCCCGCAATTGTACGTCTTGACACGCTTTGCGACCGCGCGCTTTCGAGTCTGGAAGAGTCTCCAGCTCCGCAGCTGCCGATCTGTTGACTCTAGGTGGGTTTAGAATTTGGAAACAAGAAGACTGTATGAAAGCCATATTGAGTCGGCTTTGGCGCTGAAAGGCTCGATTGAGCTCGAGCGCGTACTGCCGCAAAGCGTGTCGAGACGCGAATTGCGGACCGGAGTCTGACCCGGATATGAGGCACCAGTACATCGCGCCACAACCCTTCTAAAGAGTCCCCGATTTCTACAAGGCGAAAATAGCTGGTGTTCAGTGTTACGAAAATTGTAAAAATAATGCGAGGTGATTGTACATAAAGTAAATTGATAAATTAGCCTGAAATTTGGAAATAATAATACTTACCTAAAGGAACACTCCGCATAACCCAACCTCACCATTTAAAAATTGATGCTGAGATGTTTTCTGGTCAATTCTGAACCGCTGTCTCCAGAATCGTATTTTACTACGGACACCGCTGAAAAAGAAGTCATAAACGTTTTTGAAGCTTCGTATGAAAAGGTAAAGGTATCCATCCACTTGAGCCAATTTCAGGGTGTTTGAAAAAAAATCTGGATTTGGCTCAAAGAAACTTTCCAACTGGGGGTAATTTGGGGCGCTGAACGCGAATCTGGGGTCTGTTGTCGCTAAGACTTATACTTACTGCCTGCAGGTTACGGTGGGCATAATGCCTTTTAACCGGCTTTACCTAACCAAAAATTCGAGAATCAAAAATGGACCATCAAATTCGTGTACTGCGTCCCCGATAACACCCTGACAGAGAAATTTTGGAGGCCCAAATGTCTGAGACTTTGACCAAGCTACCGTATACCCACCGCAACCTACCGTAATCTATCAAAAATCGAGGAACGGATTGCCAGATTCGTATTTAACTTTTCTGGCAAAGCAACCCCCAGAGCAACAATTTGAGGCCCATATCTATCAAATCACTCCTGAAATCGGCAAGCAACGTCGCGATTTGCCATCAAATCCCCGCCCCCGATGAGGAGAAAGCTTTGAACGAATTATGTGTCCGATAAGAAACTCGGAAAGTCGTCAAATAAACCATAGAGTTCGTGACCAACGCCCCATTTAAATAACCTACCCTGGAAGGATTCTGAGATAAAATCTGCAACTTATTTTTTTGTAAAGGCTTTCAGAGGTATAAATAATGCCCAATCAGAAAAATCCGCTTAAGTCCAAAGTACGCCTTTATCAGTCTGTACAACAGGTTTGGAAAAATGTGCCTCCAGCCAAAATTTGCTCAGTGTGTGGTAGATTTTGGGCGCTGAACCTAAGCATGAGGAGTCCCGTTTCCAGGTTTCGCAAACACTAATGCGAGGTTTTTTGATAGAAAAAGGCGGGAAATACGAACTTTGGCAGGCTATAACTTTTTCCGCAGATGTCCGTTTGCAAAAATCCGAGTTCAGATTCGAAGAGCGATCGCTGCTAGAGTTGAAGCTAAGAAAACATTTATCAGCTTTCTGAGTCCGGGAGGGGACACCATGCACGAGGTTCCCTAAGTTAGCTCTTTTTCTTCATTTATCCGAAGATCACCAAATCAGGATCCACATCAGTGATGAGCGAAATTCCGATTTCCGATGGTTTTAGGCCTTCCGATTTCCGAGATCCCGAAAAAGTCTGTAAATGCGGAAGTAATCGGAATTATGCACGAGATTTTTACACTTCTCCTCCGCCATATCCCTGGGGATTGTTATTTCGGTCTAAGGCTACATTCGACTTTGAGGTCCGTCGTCACTTTTCACAAAGCCAGGGGGGGTAGTAAATGGGTTTTCATACGGAGTTACCTACACACCTTTGAACACGAGTTTACCGCCAATTTGAAAAAGGAGGAAGGTTTGGGCAAATTTTGACACTACTGAAATTCAGGGTTAGATAGATTGAGGGCTGGCCTTAGCTGTACATCGTCCGAACGTTTCACTGAAACTCTGAGCCCTTACATCCTGAGAGAAAGAGCCTCAAAGTTCAGAATTACGATGTTCACAGCATGACCGATATTTACACTGCGGTTTCAGAAGAATGCGTGGACGATGGTACTAAACCATGGGCGATGGACACACGTTTCCTGACTTTTCTGACGCACCCAGCGCTTGACGGAGTGGCCGGAATAACTTGGAATAAGACCAGATTCTTACGCAGGTTTTCCCACATGTTCCATGGGACTACCTGTAGCATGCGCACCGATTCAAGCGAAAAAATCTCGAAATCGAAATTCTGCCCGGAACCCTGCGCTGCTTTAACGCGAGCAAACCGCGCAGGTTTCAACGACTATTAGAAACTTTAACCCTTGTTGAAATAGTGAAATATATCCCCCTCAAATTGATGGCGAAAAGCTGATTACAGAGAAATAACTTTAAGAAACAAAAACTTGTTAACCTGCGATCCGTAGAAAAATCCAATGGCAGAATCGGAAAGAGCGTGTCAGGAATTGACCAACAAAGAGCACTAACAGATTTTCAAAAGCCGATATATGGGTAACTCTGGATTTTCGCTTAAGTTTTTGATTGGCCGCTTGGTAGGTGTGTGGATGCGGCTAACCGCGCCCCTACTTGTTTCTCCACCAGTACCCTTTCTCTTTTCTACTACTTTTTAACAATTGATTCTGTTTTCTAACATGCTTTTCAAATGTATTCAGCTACAGCCTGGTGTTTTGTAGCTGACTGTGAATAACAATATTTATAAAAATATGCGTATACTGTGCTTCTGGGCTATAATTCCGGTCCCTCAATTGCGTCTCGACACGCTTCTTTGCGAGGCCGCACGCGCTCGCTCAAGTCAGTTGGTCGAGTTTTCAGCGCCAAAGCCGATTCGATGTGGCTTTTTACACAGTTTTTCTCTATTTTGTTTGGTTTCCAGTTTCAAAAACCCACCTAGAGTTAACAGATCGGCGGCTGCGGCGCTGGAAACTCTTCCGACTCGAAAGCGCGCGGACGCAAAGCGTGTGGAGACGTTACAATTGCAGGACCGGAATTGGGCCCAGAGAAGCACAGTACTTCCTGTCTGTGCTAAATAATGTGCATGCATTTCTGTAATAGAGAATGCTCAAAATTGCTGGCCGTTTTCTGTGAGCGAAGTTTTTACTCAGCTCATTTCTTATTGGACTGAATTGAATGTTAAACTTTCTACAAATGTTGCATGTAAAGAATTGTTGCATTTTGAAATGAAGAAGTATCACTGTTGATTGATGTCTTTGAAACAGGCTTTGAAGCAAAAAAAAAACGTCCTACACAGTTGGTGGTTAGGCGAAGATGGACGACCGACTGGTCGGTCGTTGATCAAGGCGCACGAGCCCGGCTGCTGCTGCTTTTTGTTGTTTCTTCCGCTACTGATAGTGGTAGTGCTAATGCAATGATCGTTATCATTCTGGTACGTAAACTAGGTCAATTATTTCTCTTTTCATTCTAATTCGTACGCACAGAGTCTTGAATATTTCCTTGATCGATCACAGGGGAAGTAAAAAAAAACAGTTTCCATGATAACTGTGGCAAAAATATTTGCAATTTCAGATGTAAAAATTCAACACCAAATAGTTGTGAATTCAGGATATTCGGTGATGATTTTGTCTCTGCCTCTAGTATATGAGGCGTCCGAGGCGTAGAGTGGCGCAGATGGTAGTGAGTTGAGGTGATGGAAATTCGACAGAGGTTTGATCACGCCTCTGATGAGCTCCACAAAAGAAGTGTATACGTATTCCTTACATATGTTGCTTAGGCAGGAGTGACATTTTAACGATTGAGTTCTTATTTTGTTCTCTCTTTATTTCAATGATTTTGTCCTTGTGCCTGTCCGACCAGAAAATTATAAGACAACATTGTTGAAGTTGACTGCAGCTATTCCTCTTCCTCTCTGTAGGGTTTGGCCTTGCCCACTTACATAGATTTTGGTCAAAAACTCAGGTTCCAAATCAAGCAAAAAACTACTTCTCCCTGTCTTCCTTCACGAAGTATAAGAATAGAGCTAACAAATATACCATAAAAGATTTTGGTAATGATCAAAGAGGTGAAAAATATTCGGCAAAATGCATTGTTTGTAGACTTACAAAGCTTCATAACTATATTGATTCCACCGTTACAAAATTTTGTATTAATACATTCAAGACTGATGGCGCTAACTGTAGGTCTAGAGGTGTTATATATTGCTTACAATGCTCTAGTTGTAATTTACAACATGTTGGAATGGCAACTAGGAGTTTGAAAGAGAGAGTAATGGAACATCTACGCAATTTTAACAACCATAAAATATTTACTCCATTATACACACATTATCATAAAAGTAAATCCAACATAATTGTACATATTTTGAACTCTTGTCCAGAAAATACGGATAGAAACATTTTACTGGAGAAGGAAGAGCTTTAGATAAAACTTTTAATGACACCATACCCTTTTGAACTCAATGATAATATTAAAGGATAGGGAAATATTTCAGATATCAGTAACCCACTTATCCATATAGTCGAACATTCATTCTTTGCACTCAAAATTACCAAGGAACGGAATAACAGAGGTAAAAGAAAAAAGAAAAATAGATTGAATTTTTTGGATGTTCAAAATGTTATCGATTACATAGAGAAAGAAGGAAAAGATGGGTTGAATGCTACGAAAATATATTGTTTGATATAACACATGAATAAAGAAATATACGAAGGCTGATCTTTCCTATCTAATATCACCAACAAAACTAAGTTTCTGATTCTGTGCCTTCTTACTCATTTCCACTATCACTTGGAATGTAACGAAAGGCGTAAAAATGAACGATTGCCTGTGTAGAATGACTTCAGGTTACCTTCTAGGGCCGGCATCAAGGTGCCGAGTAAACACTGATTGGACTGAATCTTCTTATATACCGGCTGGGCTTATCAATGAAATCAGAGATCAAACTATAACATGTTAAAACGTGCTCTCTCGAGTGCCAGTCATGTGACGACTCATCGCCAAGCGAAGGCCACTGGGGGGCTAAGCGCCAGCCGAGTGCCAATTGGTGGATAACTGTGTTTTTATGCACTCGGTAATTTCGAGGTTTGATTGCCCTTGCCAGCTGAATGCAAGTTATCACGCAGCTTTTAGGCAGCTGGCACATTTTCGCCAGGGTCCGTCGCTAGCTCTAATTGAGATGCCAAGGATGAGCCAGCCGTCGGCCTCGTATTTGTTGCCAATTGCCAGCTAAATACCAGTTATCACCCAGCTGTTAGGCAACTGGCGCATATGCGCCAGCCGTCCGCCGCTGGCATTCGATGACATGACGAGTGTATGCCAACTGTTGGAATCGTGATTGCCATTGGCCAGCTAAATGCCAGCTGTCACCCGCAGTTGAGCAACTGGCGAATTCTCGCCGGCTGTCCGCTGCTCCCAATGTTTGAGTCTTCGGTCAATACTCATTATTTACCGTTAAGGCTCGATTAATTTTGCATTATTAGGTTGGTGCAAAAAAAATTGAGGCTTTTTGAGAAATAATTTCTCTCCGTCCGGTTGACATTTTTGTGGACTTCGATGCTTCTCTATCTGATACATTCTTCTTGTCTCTTCTCATAAAACTCGATCTTCTGAGAACTTAATTTTGATGTGTGTGTTCTAAGTAGTGAACATTCTTGCAGCCTTCATTTCTCTTTCATGTAATGACTTTGAGACACTAAACTTCATAGTTAAAAAGTACGCAGAACCCCCTAATCCACAACTTTTATTTTGCTTATTGTCGATCATTTTTTGATATCCGGTAGTGTAAGATAGATTAAGAAATGCGCTTTTGAATTCCATATTATACTTTGCAAAAGAAGCTCGTTTGGACAAAAAAAAACGTATTAATAGAATATACGGAAAGAAAACAACGATAACCATCGCCACGCTTTGCATACTGCTGGATTCTTCATGTGATTTAAAGGCTGTGTCCACGATGAAAATCATTTTTGAGTTTTCATCAGAAAACGAAGGTTTAGGGTCTGACTGTTCCATCAGTGAAGAAAGAATCTTGAAAACGCTGCGAAACATCTAAAATTAGCTCTTCTTTTCGAAGGCCACATTTCAACGGAGGATTAGTTGCGCGGGCATGGGCCTGAAGTAGACAGCGTGCGCAAATGCGCCCCAATGCTAAAACTCAGCCGCGCTTGCGCTCCAATGCTAATGTAGAAGCGGACCAAACTGTTCCCCGGTAAACTCGACCGCAAGCGGAAGGGCTAGCGCGAGCGGACTTCGGAGCCGTATGGAGCTCTTTCGAGCTCGTTTTTGTTCGTTCTTTCGACCCTAGGGCCTCTGAACTTTCGATTTACGGCCAAAAACCGAGGACGAATTTCATCGTGCACACTGCCTTTAGACATAGATTTACTTTTTTCATGTTTTCCTGCATTTTTATGCTTTAGATTTTGTGACTTTTCAAAAGTTTAAGCTTTTTGAAAGCGGTTACGAGCGATGTGCAATACCCGCCGTTTGTAAAACACGGCTATGTGGCCACACACATATCTGAGGAATTGGTTTTTGCCTTTGCAAATGTCGTGGAAAGCTCGTTATCTCTTCCTGCGTAACCCTCTGTTCAGCATATTTAGAGTTTTTCCACATGTGCTGACGTCCGCTGGTGGCCACATGAGTCTGGAAAAAAGCGTTTCCGGACCGTGGCGAGACCCAGCAGTGCGATAAGAAACCAAAAAAAACGTTTCCGATGACATCAAGGTCCAGGTTTTTTTTCGTCTTGCAAGCTGAAGGGCAATACAGAACGCAGCTGACTGCTCCTGAACAGGGGTGTGCGTTTTTCGTTTTTCGATTTTTCGGTTTTTTCGTTTTTCGCCCTTTTTGGCGAAAAAAATCAATATCGAAAAAAACGAAAAAGTTTAAATTTTTTTCGGTTTTTTTCGGTCTGAAATTTGCGGTTCTGATGCGACTTGCAGTCGATCCTTCGCTGCTTACAGATGTCTCCAGCAATTTTGCACACGTCTCTGACTTTATTCCAGAATCAAGCAGAAGCAAACGTATGATCTGCACCTTGCACGACGGTTCCTTCTACTACATCACTTTCGATTAAAAATTGCATTGATGGAGCCGAAATTTTTGAATTTCCTGTTTTTCAGCAGACTAAAACTGACTCGGCGCATCTTTTGAGCATGGCCATAACTTTCAGGAATAATTCTCCGAAAAACCAAAAATACACATTTCGACAGGCGGAAACATCACCAATATAATAACGCTAATCGATTCCGCATAGCAGATAACCTGCATCGGTAATTCGAAGGCAGCGTTCACGATAATCATTCTCGATGACTTTCCGCAGTGAAATGATAGGCGAGAAGAATTCTATGCTCTCAGCGACGAAAAAATGGTTTAAAAGAGCTAGGAATGGCTAAATAATGGATGCAAACAGGCGTTCTGAGGTCACCGAAACTCCTCATGTCGCCTTTCCGCCCCTAGAACCTCGAGGTTGTGATAACATGAAGTACTCAAGTCAAGGAAATACTGATGAGCGAGCTAAACCGCTTGATTATCACTGTTATAACTTTGACTTTAACTTTATTACGCGCCCTTGCAGAAGTGTAGAAACATGGAAAAGGCAAAAAAAAAAACATCGAAAACATCAAGGAATTTAAAAATGACAAGTTTCGAAAGGAAAAAACGTAAAACAATTAATAGATCCTTGCTCGACAATGTAGGTAATTTTTGACAAGTGTTTTGAATTTAACAAGTTGATCGGTATCTGAACAGTATGACTAATCTTCAAGTATTCCATGCCGGCTCTGAAGGTGAAGAAGCCGCGCCACAAAGATGTGCGCGGCTGACGGAATTTAAGCTTGAACCTTTCTCTCCTAGTATTTGTTATATTTTGCTATGACTGAGCGCTCCGCTCTTTACTCCGCCCGGACTCATCCGAGCAAGATAAGCTTTAGCATCCTTCGTAGCGGCTGATTCCTCCACGCTCAAACGCTCAAAAGTCAACTTAATAAAGTGTGGCCCTCTTTTTAGCAACAAAACACGGTTTCCGCGTTTTCTTCAAGCATGCCTTGCTGTATAGGGCACCAGAATTTCGGTAAACGAAAGAGATATCAAAAGTGCAATCTATTGTGAACACTGCTTTAAGTTCAGGAAAATTCGTTTTCGTTCAAGGTGTTCATGGAAAAGACGTGGAGAATCGCTCTTTGGAGGCCCATAATTTTCAAGCGGAAATCAACCTAAATTTTCCTGCTCCTCTATCGATCTATACCAAAAAAGTGCGAATAAAAACTTTCTAGGCGAATGGCATCAAGTACAGATCCATCAAGCGAAACTGATTGAACGTAACCCCTATGTAGACACCGCGACTCAATGCATGTGGTTGCGTCGCGGCCAATACCGTCCAATAGCGCCGAGAGACTAAGCTACTGGTCAGTGTTGACCACGACGCAATCGCTCACACTGAAATTCAACATGACAGCACAAAAATTCACGCAAGAGTGTGCTATCCATCAAGAACTATTGATGTTCGTCTCTGTACAACGTTTGTTCCGTTTTGATCTATGACTTGCCCACGACTTTCAACTTCTGCGAATTCGGTATTTTTTCATGAAATTGGGGACGACCTTGGAGCCCACAGTTCAGATCAAAAACGTGAAAAAACGTGGATGTGATCGTTCAGAGAACCACCGCAGTTTTAAAACAAGAAGTTCACCACAAGAATTTAAGAAGGTGTTCAGCGCTAAAATTTTGCCAGGATTCGACGCTGCAACAAGGGTAAAATTCCTTACATTGATACGCTGATTGGGTATGCTTTTGTGTCACCAAGAAAACATAATTCTGTCATTATTCAAAGCACTTCGATTACGTTGCCTTCTTTTTCCAGTCCAAAATATGCAATTACGAAAATAAAATGTTTCAAAAGACAAAAAATTTTTCGGTTTTCTTCGGAATTTTTCGAATTCAAAACCGAAAATTTTTCGTTTTTCGGTTTTTTCGGTTTCGAAGTTTTTCGCACATGCCTGCTCCTGAAGTGTTTCTGATGAAAAATGAAAATCTGTTGAAAAGCTTTGGAAATTGAAGCATTGCGGACTTCCGGTTCGCAAGCGTCGACCATAAATTGGACTGCTAGAGCAAGAATTGTGCTGTTCAAATAACTAGTTCAATGATCTTATTCTATTTCCTAATGTTTTTCCGATGTATCTTCAGTACTTATCTTTTTTATTTCGGGCACTTTTTGTTGTTCTGTGAGCATTAGTAATAGCAATAGGCTTTCGCCTTCCGACTTTCATTTTTTTATTCGAAAACCCTTCAAAAAATGTTCAACATACTGTGTTTCTCTGGGCCGAATTCCGGTACGCAATCGCGTCTTGACACGCTTTGCGGCCGCACGCGCTCGAGTCAGTCGAGCTTTCCGACTCTATGTGATTGTTTACACAGGTTTCTCCGATTTCGTTTAGATTCCGGTTTCCTAAACCGACCTGGAGTCAACAGATCGGCAGCTACAGCGCTGAAAACTCTTCTAACTCGAGAGAGCGCGGCCGCAAAGCGTTTCGAGACGCAATTGCGGACCGGAATTCGCCCCAGAGAAGCAAAGTATGGGAAATTAGGGAGTACTGACTAGATTGCAATTATATAGATTGTTTTGGCATCCGATTTTTGTAAACGGAATCGAAGTGGTCGTTACGTTTTTCAAAATCTCTGCGCTTCAAAAACATTAAGCTCATCCTTTTCCTTTAGTTCAATTTGGATTTCTAAGAAAAGGTTTATTGACAGTTGTGGGTGATAAGAAAAAAAAAAAACTAATGAGAGAAATTAATGTAATGAAACTACTGTAATGTTTGAGAAATTCACTCAATGCACCTAGGTAGATAAGATACGGCCAGAAAGTTAACTTTTCCGAATTTAGAAATTTGAAGATTTTCTGCCCAATACTCGTCTATGAGTGTTATTCGGGACGCTGAGCACGAATATAAAGCTCAATTTGAGTATTTCGAAAGACCAAGGTTGCCCAGCTTATTTGAAACGTCATTCACCTGAAGTATGTAGCCTACCGTAATCTTGTGAAAACCTGAAAACGGACCTTTTATTCGTGCTCAGTGCTCTAACTAATCCCTTGACCAAACTTTGGGCTGAAAATGTCTAAATTTTACGAATCCTAAAAGCAGTGTCCGCGCTGAAAATTTATTTCCATTCTCAGGCTGAATTCCACGAAAGAGCCTGGTAGGCCACGCCGGTAACCTTCGGAGCGTCAAAAACGTATGGTTATGAGGTTGGAAGGGGTTGAAGATGAGGATCCGCCACCAGTTATCACCAGTCATCTGCCGTTTTTCATAGAACGTTGATGCGACTGTCAAACAACATGAAAAACAGTAACGACACAAACTCCACATGCAGAAAAACTTCGAAAATGACAGCTACGAGGTCTACGAATGCAGAAAAACTTCAAGAATGGTTTTGGTGCGGAATTTAAATTTAATTTGGCAGTGTGGTCAAACTGACGTTCCTTCACAAATAAAAGTTTTTCATGGACTCATTTGAGATTTTCCTTCACTATCGAGGGCAAGCTACTTGAAAACCTAAAAAAAATATATACGGTTTTCAGTGCGTACGATGCCTTTAAAAATGTAATCGTTTCGCCTTTTTCAAGCGCATTTTGTAAAATTTTAAAGATTCAAATCGCTTACCAGTTTGTTCAATAAGTTTTGTCGTTCTATAAGGGAGGGCGTTGCTACTAGCCCAAAATTTTTTGTTTTGTTGGTACACTCTTCATATGAACGTATGTGAAATTTCATTTCAATCTGTCAATTCATTCTTTGTTTACAAGCCATTTAGTGTCGCCGTGTCACAGCAATGGAAAAAATTGAATATCGTGCAGTGATAAAATTCTTATTTTTGGAAGGTGTAGCACCAAAAGAAATTCACGAACGAATGTTAAAAGTGTATAATGATTGTTCACCTACAATTAGAACAGTAGAAAGATGGGTTGCTGAATTCAAACGTGGTCGTACAAGCCTTGAAGACGATCCACGTGAAGGACGTCCAAAAAGCGCATCAACACCAGAAATCATAGCCAGGATATGGTTTTGGAAGATCGTCGATTGACTGAGAGAGATTTAGTAGAGGCTCTACACATCTCATTAGGCAGTGTGAGCCATATTTTAAGTAAAATTTTGGGTTTTAGAAAGCTGTGTGCACAATGGGTGCCGCATTCGCTAACAATGGAACAAAAACACATTCGAATGCGACTTTCTCAGCAACATTTGGAGCGTTTTAAAAGGAATAAAGTGGATTTTGTGCGTCGATTCATCACTATGGGTGAGACTTGGGTCTATCACCATGGTCCTGAATCTAAACAAGAGGCTAAAGAGTGGTGTGAACCTGGTTGTTCGCCTTCGAAACGAGTTCGTGTCCCGAAATCGGCCAAGAAGGTTATGCCATCAGTTTTTCGGTATACGAAAGAATTATAGTTAGTGGATCACTTGCAAACGGGTAAAACAAATAATTCTGAGTATTATTACAAGCTTCTGAACCAGTTGAAGTGAAAATTTCGTGAAAAAAAAAGACCCGGCTTGTAGAAGAAACGAATCCTTTTTCATCAGGACAATGCACCGTGTCACAAGAGCATTTTGAGAAATGCTAAAATCCATGAATTAAAGTTCGAATTGTTGGAGCATTCACCGAATTCACCAGATTTGACCCCCAGCGACTTCCATTTGTTTCCAGAACTCAAAAAATTTATGCGTGGCAATGGTTTTTCATCAAATGAAAAGGTCATACGGCTGTTGAAGCGTATTTTGCAGACCTTCCGGATTCTCACTTCAATGATGGGATCCACAGATTGGAGGATCGTTGGAGCAAGCGTATTGATGTTCAGAGAAATTATACTGAATAATAAAGTGTATTTTGAACCGTGAAATTGTATTTTTCTTATCGAACGACAAAACTTATTAAACAATCTGGTATTTTGATCCTCCCCACAATCATAAATTGACCGCTGGTTCTTCAACGATTCGAATATTCGAAAAAAAAAACCACATTTTCAGTTCCCGCAATAATCGAATCAATCGAATAGAAAAATCGACTCATTCGAATCTTAATAGGATGGATATTGGATTCGGACTCATGCCTAGTTGCCACTATTTGCGCGAGCGTGAACTCGGCGTTCTCTTATTAACTTATTGTGCTTCTCTGGACAACATTTCGGTCCGCAATTGCGTCTCGACAAGCTTTGCGGCCGCGCGCTCTCGGGTCGGAAGAGTTTCCAACGCAGCAGCCGCCGATTTGTTGACTCTATGTGGGTTTTAGAAACTGGAAACTAAACAAAATTGGAGAAAACTGTAAAAAAAAGCTACATCGAGTCGGCTTTGGGGCTAGAAACTCGATTGACTCGAGCGCGTGCGGCCGCAAAGCGTGTCGAGATGCAATTGCGGACCGGAATTCAGCCCAGAGAAGCACAGTAGTTTGCGGTGCGTCCGACATCCTTCTTTCCTACTGCTATGAGATCACAGAAAGTTGTAAATGTGCGCGCTCATACTGACCTGCTGAACCCATTCGACTCTTCCTTTCATTGATCTCACCAATCAAACTCTGCTAACCTGTTTAGCACTGAAATGACACCCTATTGTACTGTGTTTGGTTTGTCGTCGTTCCACCATATTATTCAGTTTACAACAATCAACACTGTGATTGTATGTGTATGTGTGTGTGTGTCATAATTACTGCAGTATTCTCGTGTAATCGATCATCGATTACTCTAAATAACTCTGCAGGAAACGCACCTTGATGAAAGGGAAACGACTTTCACTTCTTCACTCTCAGTGCCTGATTGACTGACTGACTGACTGACTGACTCAACAAGATGATAGCAGCAGCCAGCAGCAGTGTTGGCAGTAACATGGACAGCAGCATCAGCATCAGTTTCTCTCTCTCAGCCTTTCACCTCCCTCTCAGCCTCTACTGATACCAGCAGGTGGCTAAAATGTGTCCCCCACCCTGTGTGTGTGTGTGTATATGTGTGGTCGATCGGTCTATCAGTAGATTAGTGGACTTTGGACTGATTGGCCACCGGTCAGACACCTTTCACACCATTGCCTCCCATCTTTCACCTACTCCGATACTTTATACTTCCGATGGTTTTATACATATTCACATCCAAGCGTTTCCAAAATAATGATAAGTGAAGTGACAGATAGATATGGGCATTTGACCTTAGGTCGGAATCAGGGGTGTGCATTTTCCGTTTACCGATTTACCGATTTTCCGGATTTACCGGTGTTTTTCGGTAAATTTTGATTTACCGTTTTACCGAGTTTTTCTCGAAATTTACCGGAATTTTGACCGAAAAAATTAGGTGTTTTTCGCCTAGTCAGCCTGTTTCTTACTCGTATTTCACGGGTTTGCTAGTGTTATGGCATGCCTTTGGCGCGATATCCTTCTTCATCCTTCTATTCGTTATTCTTTTTCAACCCAAACCCTTGTCTTACATTTTGAATGTTCAAGCGATCTCTTTACCCTGGGGAGGGAAAAGAGGCACTCCGATGTGGGCGGGGCCCTAGAGCGCATGGCGCGCACACCTTCTCGTGGACACCTTTTCGTGGCTAGGAGCAACGATTAAGAGAACTAGTAATTCTCAAAATGCGGTCGACAGAAGAAACGAAATCGCTTGAGGGTAGCTAGTAATTCCAGGAATACCCAAGAAAAGCGCAAAGCGATGTAAAAAGGACTCGTCCGCGAGAAGGTGCGCGCGCCATTCGCTCTCAGGTCCCTCCCATATCAGAGTGACTCTTCGGGCGCACCCCTTCACCCTTTGTGTCACGTGCTTCTTCTTATCGAGATACTACTCCGAGAAATCCATACTTTATTCAAAAATGTCAACAGGTTTGCAACGCAGCAGAGTCCTGAAGCAGATGTTTCAGCAACTAGAAAAATTCTTTTCGGAGCCCCCCGGACACAAAACCGAATCCACTGCAGTTCTGGAAAGACTCCATTGTGAAATAATCGTACCCGCACCTTTCCTCACTGTCCAATAAGTACTTTTAGGCCCTATTGATACACCAGCGGAATGAAAACGTCTCGCGATGATATTGCCGCCGCTTTCCGCGTGGATCAGGTACTCGTCTGCAATATTGCGTCATTGACGCAATACTGCAGACTGAAAATTCTCGGGCGTTTCAATTGTATTTCATCGATATTTCACGTCTCCAACACTTGTTTATTGCAGAAAGTTACTAGAAATCTATTGCTCCTGCCATAGCAGTGCTCATTATGTCGTTTTGGTGATATTTTAACAAATTTAGATCTGAAAAATAATCAGCTGATGGAAATTGGCAAATCTCCGGCAGGGTAGGTCCCGAAAGGATACAGTATACAGTGTCGCAGCTTGAATAACTGCTCCGTAAAGCCTTTCGACTCGTTTTTCAGGGACGAAACTTCCTTTTGGCATGCATCAGCACAGTTAGGACGCACATACGTGGTAGTTGTCTTGCTGATTCCGCAGCGTCCCGCCGGTGTATAACTACGGCCTTACGGCGCAGTTGAGGCAGGAAGGATGTTTTCATCAGCTGGCCTGATTTTGAGTGACTACAGAAAGGCCTTGACGACAGAAAATGTGTGTGTTGTTGTTGCTCTTTCTCAATATCAACGTCCCGCTGATCAGGTTCAGCCGTTGAGCTCAGATCAATATGTAAAACTCACTCATTATTAGCACTATCCTCATGCACTATTGAAAATGATGCATAAATATTATCGGTCATTTGTGCTATCGTATGGAGTAGGCACCAAAAAGTCGAAGTCAGAATTTTTTACCGAATTTTCCGTTTTTACCGTATTTACCGAGAAAAAAATTCGGTAAAGAGTTTCGGCAAAAAATTTACCGAAAAGAATTTTCTGCAAACCCCTGGTCGGAATCCCGAATGAATGGATAATTTGAATAAACTGTCGTAGTTCCTCTTGTAAAAGTAGATGAAGTTCTATTTTCAGATCTAATTTTTGGTTGTAAGCACTTCTAATAGAGGTGTACTTTCATTTTTCAGCCTTGTTTTTCGGAATTCCTACAGTGGAAACTTTTACAACTAAACTATGACGTTCGTGGTCAACAACCATAAAAAGTTATCTATCCAAGTTCGAAATTTCGTCGAACGAAATTTCTTCAATTTTCATTCGTTCGAAATCCGATTTCTCAAATTTTTTTTCGAAATTCGTTTGTTCGGAATACTTTCGAACAAATTTCGAAAAATTATTCGAAATTTCCGTCAAATTTCGAAAAAAAAATCGAAAGTTTCGGCGAATTTCGAAAAAATTACGAATTTTAGAAAAATAAATCGAAATTTAATTAGTTTCGAATTTCGTTCGTACGACCTCCGAAATTTCGAAACTTTTTCGAAATTCGTTCGTTCGAAACTTGTTCGAACGAAATTTTCCATTTTTCGTTCGTTCGAAAACATTTCGAACGAAATTTTTTCAATTTTCGTTCGTTCGAAATTTTTTCGAACGAAATTTTTTCATTTTTCGTTCGTTCGAAATTTTTTCGAACGAAATTTTTCAATTTTCGTTCGTTCGAAATTTTTTCGAACAAAATTTTTTCATTTTTCGTTCGTTCGCAAACATTTCGAACGAAAAAAATTCAGTTTTCGTTCGATCGACATTTTTTTCGAAATTGTACACCTATACTTCATACTCCTTAAAGGGCAGTGTTCAAGATGAAAAAATCTTTACTTCCCACAGAAACGTGAGCTTTGGGACTTACCGATGAAAACTGTGAAGAAAGAATCGCGAAAAACCATCGGGAAGTGGGTGAAATTCGCGTGGGTCAGTCAACCCATTGGGCCACCCCGCCTCCCAAACTAATACTTTCTGAAGAAGCTTGAGTACGTAAACAGCCGGTGAGCCAGGGTAATAGCTTTGATAAGTAGCAGTGGATAAGGTGGATCACATTATCACATGGAAAATCTTCATTCTTTCACATCGGTCAATCCTTTCATTTTCAAAAATATGACGTCATACAAGAGGTCCTGCTTAGGCGAAAAAAAAGCTTACTCTTAATTTTTTGCACTTCTTCCTGACGCTGCTGTCACAGTAACCTCTTCACCTATCATAATCTGTAAGAGGCTGAACATCCACGATTTATAGTGAGCACTGCTTTTAATATTATCGTCCTGGATGGGAGCGCCACGACGCTGCTATTGGGCGTGGAATAATTTGATCAATAGAGCGGTGTTTCCCGCGTAGCTGCGTTGCGGCTCACCTATAGCGCTATTCATACTACTCAACACCAGCGCTGCACGCGCGTGTCGCGCTGGCGTGGCGTTTGTGTATGAATGGCTTGACGCCCCGCCCGCGCGGCACGCGCGTCACGCTCCGCCCGCTCCGCCATGGCGTCGCCGCTGCAGTATTCATACTGCCACCCGGAGCACCTTGGCGTTTTCATCCACTGATATTATTTATCGATCGTCTCATTCATTCCAGCTTCACCGCTCCGCCATGGCATCGCTGCTGGAGTATTCATAGTCTCCGCAAGCGCGGCACGCGCGTCATGCGCGTAGAAAGTATTCATACACAAACGCCACGCCGCGCGGCACGCGCTTGCCGCGCTGGCGTTTAGTAGTATGAATAGCGCCTAAGGAATGGAAAAGACCTTCTGTATCAATATGTATTACCTTTCAAAGAAGAAAAAAGACATTGGATATTGGTCGATAAAAGTCCATGCTGAGTACATTATACTTGTTGAATTTATTTCTTATATCCAAATTTTCGACTATGGTGGTGAATGTTTTTTTTCGAACATTCGACATTTCGACCATAGCCGGATATCACCCTTCTTCGAATTTTCGATTTTTCGGCTGTAGTATTATATCGCACTTCTTCGAATAATCGACTTTTCGACTGTGGTCGGATAGCAGATTTCTAAAAAAATTGAATTTTCGAATGAAAAGTCGATATTTTTATCTGTTTGAAACAGTCGGATACTCATCCGATTACTCGATTTGGAACGAGTTAAGAGTACATTCGACTCCCGAAAATGCCTCACATTTTTCTCTTTTTTTTATCGAAAATTCGGTACGGGGGATGGGAGTACGGGGCGAAAATTCTCCCTCTTTTGGCCGATCAGCGGGGGTCTCTCCACCCGTGAGAGGTTGCCGATTGGCTGTTGGAGAGAATAGCCCCGCCCCATACTCCCATCTTCCCCTGTGCCAAAAATTTTCGCCGGAAAGTACGAGAAACGAAAAAAACGAAAAATCAAAAAATGAAAGTGTTTGTGTGCGCTTTTCTTCTCTCAAATTTTCGCTTTTTTTCGTTTTTGACCCTTTATGGCGAACATTTTGAATATAACAAAGATACGAGAATTTTGAAAAGTTTTCAGGTTTTTCGGTCTAGAATTTGTCGTTCTCATGTAATTTGCAGTCGGTCATCCGCTGCCCCAAGCGTCCGTAGCAATTCAGCCGTCCTCAATCTCTGCCCAGATGCGAGCGCCAAGCGTGATCGTTGATTATGATGCGCGGTCGCAAGCCGCGGACATCGATCGATTTTATTGATTTTTCTGATAAGTTAGTGAAACACGTCTCATGTTTGTAACATCCGTATGGATCCTAATGAGACTTTGCGCTCCCCATCGTAGGTTAGCGTAAACTCGTTGCACCTAAGCTATAGTATATCGCACCAAGTTTGCGCCAATCTTCAAAAGTGAACGCAAACTCTCATTAAGATCCATGCCGACGTTACGTTTCCACACATCGAAAATGATTTGAGTGAAGCAGACTTGTAGACACCACGATGCAGTGCTGTGTTAGCGTCGTGGCCAACACCGTGCGAGACTGAGCTATGGGTCACAGGTTACCGCGACGCTTCCGCTCGCACTGAAATAGAACGTGACAGCGTAAGAAATGAAAATTTCTCTAACATCAGCCATTATTGGTGTTTGTCTTCGTAAGAACACTGCCATTTAAATTCTTGTTTTGTACATTTTCGACTGTTTTTGATTGATACATATTCGATTTATTTGCAATTTTTCAGCTTTGAAAAGAAAGACTTTCGTTTCCCGGTTTCTCTTCGTTTTCGAATTTCTTTACACATACCTGTACCCGACTCAGTCGCCTCCGGGTACCCGGCCAGATTAGAAGGTTGGATTTTTTTTTAAATCCGATCCGATTTGAAGTGGGACTTAATCTACGCATGTACTGCTGTCGTTCTCTGGGTCTAATTCCGGTCCGCATTTGCGGACTTCGGCTGTCGCATCATGAGACACGTGGTCATCGTGCTGCGAGATGGTTGAATCGTGCCGGGACTAAGTGGTCTCAGCACGATAAACACGTGTCGTATGATGCATTAGTCGTAGGCCGCAAATGTGGACCGGAATTTGGCACAGAGAAGGACAGAACACTTTCGCCTAATCTACAGAAAAAATATTTGCTTTTTTTCCGCCCCGTCTGTCCCACTTTCAGCGTTGATTTCCAGATCGACGAAAATATTGAATAATGCATTTTTAGAGCTTATCGGATGAATGAATACTTGGATGACGTTTCTAAAGATTTTTGGATGAACGGATTTTTCCGCACTAATGCTCCCTCCAAGGATGTGTTTTAATTTATAGTGCTTATCTGGACCGAATTCCGGTTCGCAATTGCGTCTAGACACGCGTTACGGCCGCACGCTCCCGAGTCGAAAGAGCTTCCAGCGCCGCAGCTGCCGATCTGCTGACTCTAGGTGGGTTTTGTAAACTGTAAAATAAGAAAAAATGAAGAAAATTGTATAAAAAACCCACTTCGAGTCGGCTTCGGCGCTGGAAACCCGACCGACTCGAGCGCGTGCGGCCGCAAAGCGTTTCGAGACGCAGTTGCGGACCAGAATTCGGCCCAGAGAAGCACAGTAATTGTCCGCACTCACCTTTTTCCAAAATGCTTAAATGATGATTTTCAAGTAGAACGCCTCTAATAAGGGAACTGCTATAAGTCATACTAAGCATTCCGAATAGGATGTACTTTGCTAGAACCATTTTTGGACGCAAAGTCCGACTATGCCCATCACAGCTACCTAGACTTACTCTGAAAGAAGTTATTAGCGTTTTCAAAGCATCGCGGCAGGGTAAGGGTACCCCTCCTCCATAGAATTTTTAGGGTGTTTTTTGGAAAATTCCCGGATTTTGCTGAAAACATGTTTGTAGGGGTAATCTGGGGTTCGCTTGTTGAATTCTTAAGGTTTACTGCAGGTTACGATAGGTTGCCTGCCACTCAGGAGACAAAACCTACCTTAAGAATTCGAAAATCGACAAATGGGCATCGAATTCGTATTCAGCACCCCAAAATAACCCCCACATAGAAATTTTAAGACAAATCTCAGACTTTGGCCAAACTACCGTATACCCACCGTAATCTAACGTAGGCTGTCAAAAATTGACAAGTTGTCATCGGATTCGTGTTGAGCACTCCAAATAACCCCCAGAAGAACGATTTGAGCCGCATCTGCCGTCGAATTCCGGAAATAGGCAAAAGTCGATTTAGCCTTCAAATTTTTCTGCCAGTGGGAAGCTTTGAACAAATTTAGTAGATAACTTTGGAAAACCGACAAATAAACCTCAGATTCGTGATCAGCACCCCAAATAAATCCCCAAGGCGATTTTCAAGTGAAATCTAGACTATTTTTCTTCAGCGATTTCTGTACCCGGTGATTGATGTTAGTAAACGCTGAACCGAATTTCCCTACAAGTTCAAAACGCTGTCATTCTGCACATAGTTCGAAAAATGTGCTTCCACCGAAACTTTGTCTAGTGGGGTTGTTATAAGCCCTGAACACGATTATGAGGTCCGTTTCCGAATTCTCGCAAGATTAATGCATTTTTTAGAGGGTACAATAGGTACGAAAATCAGAGAAAAAAAACGCCTATAACTTTTTTCAGAGTGATTCTAGGCAGCTGCGAAGGGCATATTCGAACTCTACATCGAAAAATGATTCTGGTAGAAGACGCTTCGATCGGAACATTTCGAGCACTTTGGCTAATAGAAGTTTTCTTTCAAAACACATTTAATAGAATGAATGTTTCTTCTTTTAAATTACAAGTTCAATTTTTTCAGGTATTTTGAAGCGAGTTTACCCCATAAATAAAGGTTTGCATAGGGCGTTCCTACCATCTTTCCTAATTAGACAAACCTAACTGTACGAAAACATGAAAAAATTTGAATATGGCTGACTGGTTTCTGCCCGTTGATCAGAGTGTAGCGTCCATCTATCTACAAGTGTGTTCAGTGTGTTGTAAATGTGTGTATGCGCCGCGTGTGCATGCTCGATCTGATACGCTGCTACGAACGTCTGTTTTCCATGAGGAAAGGTCAGATGTGATTTTACAGCATGAAAGTGTCGAGCAGCTTGCGCAGAATCTTCCGCTGAAAAAAGGCGTGTGAGAGCGTGTCACTTGATAACACAACGCTCAGTTTTCCATCGCCTCAGAACAGTTCGCAATTTGACTTCTTTTGTTTTGTGATTTTTTTTCTTCTGAAATGGAATTTAGGAGTAATTTTGGTGTTGAATTCTAAAAAGTTTGAATTCTACTAGGTTGCCCGCGAAGTTCTGCTCCAAATGGGATCCAAAAATTTTCAGCTTGGCCGTTTGTGATCTTATGATCACAAACGGAATGTTAAGGATCTTGGTTTTCAGTATGATAGTCAGCATGACTTCTCTGCCAATTTTCGAGCCATTTCTAACAAAGCTGTTGTACGCACCTTCCATATATTTAAAGGCTTATTGACTTGTGAAAAAACGTGTTGGCGCATGCATATAAAGTTTATGTTAGGCCTATAATGGAATCAGGTACTTCAGTATTCTGTCCATACAAGAGGAAAGATATTCGCCTTCTGGAAAAAGTACAAGATAAATTTACTCGTAAAGTCTTCTTGAGACAATATGGATTCTCATACATTAGAGTACCTGCGCCCATTAGGCGAAATCAGGAACTATCGTTGCATTTGCTAGAGTCTAGACGTAAACGAAATGACGTGTGCATGGTTTTTAAAATTGCGAGTGGAATGGTGAGAACCGACAAATCGAAATTTTTTGGCTTCATGACATCAAGAACACGGGGTATGTAGTTCGCAGAAAATCTATTATGGTGTACCAAAACTAGTATTAGGTTGAGCAGCTTTACCTGTAGAGCTGGGTCCGGTTTTGCCTCTCTGAAACTCAATTTCCAAACTGTACCCATTTCTTTTCTATCATTTAGACGCAAGGCTTCTAATATTCTACTGTCTTGGTGAAATTTCACTTTGGTTTTAAGTGTTGGTCTTTGCTCTTCGTCTGTATATCATGCCTACCTTATGTAGCATAAATCAATAAATAAATAATAAATAAGTGTGGCATAACATTCGGAAGCTCAACTTCTCTAAAATCTGAAAGCACTTAAGGCTACCCGGAAATCTCGAAACAAAATTCAACCGAATATTCGAAAAAAACAAATATTTCGCTTTTCCGAATAGACTGAATATTCCAAAAAAAACGAATACTTTGGTTTCCGAATAGACCGAATAATCGAATATTCAAAGATTCAAATATTTATCCGAATATTATTTGATTCGGACAGAAGCATAGTGCCTAATACACTGCGTATCATAAAGATAGGACACCCCCTGAATTTTTCGGTCTCGTGTTTGTTGTGCAAGATGGATCTTTTTCGTCAGTACTACTGTGATCAGAATGTAAAATAACTCCCGTATACCTCTTTTGGGTTAGATCGAATATTTGTGCATTTTTCTAGAATAAACCTAAATTGCGTATCAAAAAGGTAGGACGCCCCTGGGTTAAATCGAATTTCTCGTTCGATACCGTTGTGTGATCACAAATCTTATCATCGATTGACCTTCCTCGCACCTTTAATGGAACAAATACTCGATTTCGTGCATTTTCGACCTAGTTGATCTGCTTTCGCAAGTCGATTTGGCTCCATTTCTCACTTATTGCTTGTTGGAGAGCAGAAATCGAGAGAAATCGCAGGTCATTGGCTTAAACCCGACTAACTAAAATATTCCAGAAATTTTTCATCTTGTTGAGATCGGAACTGTATACTAACCACTCTGGACAAGATAGTTATTGCCGAGCAAGGAAGCCGACCTCAGACATGCTCACGTGAAATTTCTGATTGTCCTGCTAGGAACTGCAACTTTGTCGCCCGATAACATGGAGAAATGAAAGTAGGTGTTATTCTGACATTCTCTGGTACTCACTAGAGATCATCCAATTGCTGGCGAACGCAAGCTGTAGGCGTCTTCGACGCGCAAATGCTCTGACAGATTATGGGAGATCTGCGACCGCAGTTCCGACGGCTAAAGTGGACAGCACCTATTCTCGAATTCCTTTAATAGCACTCCCCATCATCTGACCTACCGACAAATTTCTTTCGACAGAAATCATCGCTCATACACAAATAGCCGAAGAGTAGCTGTTCGCTTCAGCTGTCGGAACTGCGGTCGCAGATCTCCCATAATCTGTGAGAGCATTCGTCCGTCAAGGACGTCTACAGCTTGCGTTCAACAGCAGTCGGATGATCTCCAGTGAGTAACAGAGAATGCCAGAGTGAGACCTACTTTTATTTACCTTTGCTATCGGGCGACAAAGTTGCAGTTTCTAGCAAGACAATCAGAAAGTTCACGTGAGCACGTCCAAGGTCGGCTTCTTTGCTCGGTAATAACTATCTTGTCCGGAGTGGCTAGTGTACAAAATTTATTTCAACAGAATTAAGAATCTCTGGGGTATTTTAGTTCGTCGGGTCTGGGCCAATGGCGGCGATATCTCTCTATCTCTGCGCTGTAACAGCCCATAATCGAGAAAGAGCAAGATCGGCTTGCGAACGGCGCGCACGGCACGCGCTTCGAAAGTATTCCTTTTCCAACGCTACGCTCGCGCGTGCCAGGGGCGTTAGAGTATAAATACTTTCCAAGCGCGTGACGCGCGTACCGAGCTTGCGGAGACTATGAATACTTCAGCGGCGACGCCTAGGCGGAGTGGAAAAAAAGCGGGCCTAACTTTTCAAAACAACCAAATTCTTTGAATGCGTTCGCCACCACAATAGCAGAGGATAGTAATGGAATTAATGACCAAGAAATGGAATAAAATTGATGAGGATTCAGTAGTGAAAATTGTTAAAAAGCCGTAACGGTCATTGCCGCCATGGCGGAGCGGGCGTCACGCGCGTGCGAGGCGTCAGGCCATTCATACACAAACGCCACGCCAGCGCGGCACGCGCGTATCGCCTTACGAGAAGGGCAGGGAGCCGCTCCGCGTTCCACGCGCGAAGCGTCCAGCCAAAGGTGCCCCGCAAACCTCGCCGCCCCCTTGACGTTGGACGCAACCACCCTACGCACAGCGAACCCCCCACCCAACAGCTGTTTTTCGATGTTGTACTCATCTGAAACGGCCTATTTCCTACAAAATACTGAAGCAAAAGTGGAAATTTATTCTCAGACTAATTAACTGTCCAGAAGAAATTTCAAAAAATTGAGGTTAAGCACGACTGAAATTAAAATAAAAGCATTTAGGCGGGGGGTTCGCTGTGCGTAGTGAGGTTGCGTCCCGACGTCAAGGGGACGGCAAGTTTTTCGGGTCGCCTCTGGCTCGACGCTTCGCACGCAGAACGCGGAGCGGCTCCCTGCCCTCCTCAGGGGTTCAGCAGAGTTCGAAAAGGGCGCGGCGCGGCATGATGATGGAGAGCCGTATTGATAGATCGCGACGATCTATCAATCCGCCCCTCCGTCATCAGGCCGCGCCGCGCGTTTTTGGCACTCTGATCAACCCCACATGAGCGTTTATGCATGCCGGCCGTGGTTAACTTGGTCGATAGTGCAATAAGGAGCAAGGAGAGCCAATCGACCATTATATTTGTGAGCACACAATTTTATCGGACGAGAATACCGATTTAACCAAGGGGTATCCTATCTTTTGATACGCGATTTAAAACATAAATTTATTCTAAAACACACAAACTTTCGATTTCACCCAAAAAGAGGTATCAGAGGTTATTTTACATTCTGATCACAGTAGTATTAACGAAAAAAGATCCATCTTGCACAACAAACACGAGACCGAGAAATTCAGGGGCTGTACTTATCTTTACGATACGCAGTGTATTAAGCACTATGCTTTGGTCGGAATCGAATAATATTCGAATAAATATTTGAATATTCGATTATTCGGTTTATTCGGAGGATCAAAATATTCGTTTTTTTTTTTGGAAAATTCAGTTTATTCCGGAAAAGCGAGATATTTGTTTTTCGAATATTAGGTTAATTCGGCAAATCAGATTATTCGTTTTTCCGAGTATTCGGCTCGTTTACATGAGTTGCAGGAAGGAGAATCTCAAGGTTCGTTTACGTTGAGTTTTCGAGCACGTCCATCTGGGAACTCGTGGTTTTCGCAACAAAACTTCTACTTTTCAGGAAGAATGAGGGATTTCGGAAATTCAACCTGCTTGAACCTCGAGATTCTCTCACCTGCATATGAATTCTGATGAAAGAATACAGATTGCTCTCCTGTTACTTGTACAAATAGTGCTCGAATTTTCGCCGCACTTGGTCGCTCGCGACGTTTTTCATAAACGATTGCAAAAACTGTTTCCTTCAAAAACATCGATGTTATGGAACTTCGGCCCACATGTCACATAATTAGGTAGCAATTTTACATGTGAATATGTTAGCGTTCTTAGAATCCGAAAAAGTCTCTATGGGAAAAAGTTCCATGCATCGGACGTTTTTAGCCAAGTTTGCCAGTTGCTCCCCGTTTTTACAAAATTTTGCTCGGGTATTGTAGTTTTCCGGGACTTCATCGGTGCCTAGTGAGCCCACTGCTAATTATCCCCATTTCATGCGCCCTATTTGAAAATTACTTGGGTTGGCTCCACGGTCAGCATGGATTAGGGTTTTTGATAGTACGTGGTGTACTTTGGTCCGAATCGAATAATATTCGAGTATTCGATTTATTCGGAAAATTAAAATATTTGTTTTTATAATATTCGGGTAATTCCTAAAATCAGAATATTCTTTTTTTTTTTTCGAGTATTCGGCCGAATTTTGGTGGTAATATTCGGATAGCCGCGCAGTGTACTGTCATTTTGCCACGAATCCATGGCTGCCGGTTGCATACCCTACAAAGTACAGTATATCAAACGAATAAAAATTTTCGAACATTCGACTAAACAAATATGTAATTCGATACATTGACTTTTTCGAATATCGAATAAACGAATTATTCGAAAATTTTCTTTTTTCGGCTACCACTAAGTACCCGACCGGATGATCCACGCTGATATTTCAAGCCGTTTGGGTCGGATTAATGTATATCGTTGGCTCCATTTTTCATGAACTTCAGAATGGTGACTCTCCATATGAGCGCGACGACATGTTTGTTCAGGTTGACTCGTGTTTCGGAGTGTCTATGCTTGTCTATCCACATGTTAGACAAGCTCAGCTTTGTCATGGGATACATTTGATGGCTCCTCCCTTTTTTCCAGCCTGAAAAAAATCATCGTTTCTTTTATGACCAAAATTGTTACATGGGCTAATGTAAATTTACAACTAATAATACACCGCAATTGTACTATGAAAGGTCTAAGCGAAAATTCATGTTTCTATGACAAAATTCGGAGATTTTCAGCGTGTATAAAATTCGTTCACATGTAGTGTGCACCTTTTTGAAAGCTTTCTTTCAAATATATCAGACGAAATCAAAGTTTCTGAACGAAAGCTTAACGATTCTGCCGTGAGGCATGAATATTGCCTCACGGCAACGTTGAGTCGGCAGAGTTGAGGGTTTGAAGAGTTGAGGATTTGACCCTTTTTCCTCGAAGGCACTTTTTTTATTTTACAATTTTATTTTATTTTTTATTTTATTTTATTTTTTCCTTTATCCGATTCTTATCCGCTTGTTGCTTGTTTTGATATATCTATCTCATCGATTTTTTGAATTTTCTGTATTCGTTTTTGTTTGTATCGGGTAACCAGATCCTTTCTTCAAGATTTATTCATTTACATATTGAGTACGCTACGTAAGGCAAGCGCAATAAACATCAAATGAAGATTATCCACAGAAGCCATGGACCGGATTTGACAGAATACAGTACAATACTGATCCTCAATACTGCCCTAGAAGCACAACAGCTTCGTCCCTGCAATGTGTTTGAAACTCCACAAGGCAGAAGCTATAGGTAAACGCGTAATATCAATTTTAAGAGAGATGAAGGCTGGTCCGGCTACAAGTGAAAGAACGAGAACTAATATGTATTGCCTTTCGTGGAATCTTAATCTTGCTTCCCATAGTCCTTGACTGACTTAGCCTATAGAATCTTGAGATGCTGGTTTTCGCAATGTCAGCTATCAATCTAAAAGTACAGTACACCCTCAGATAAGAATTTTGAGATTTTGGTGGAATTGTGTAGAAGACCCCACCACTTGGCACGCGTCTACAACACGTGCCAAGTGCTAGATCTCACTTCCTCCAAAATAAGCGAGATATAAGTGACCACCACGGGCCCGGCCTCCTTCCTGAATTTCGATCTCAATAGCGGCTAGATGGATTGATGATTTTCAACCGAGTCGTCGTCCTTCACTCCCTTTCCGACCTATCTCCTGATCCTGTTTTGCTCTCGTGCTTCGACTGCGAGCCAAGAGAAATACAGGCCTGCGACAACTCGTCCACCAAATTTTTGACCTCAAAATACTGGCATTTTCAAGGAGTCATATATCCGTTCGTGAGAGGTCTTGGACGGTTTTGGAAATGCCATTGTTAGCAGAGCGTGACCCTCCACTCCACGACAAGGACAAAGTCTAAAAAATAGTTTTTTGGGTGTCCTGTGCCTTTAAAGGCACAGTCCAACCTCAGAGGTAATTTTTGATATTTTGGCCTGGTCGCCGTCTATAGCAACCCTGCCAAGCGTGAAATCAGTTCGCTCAAATAAGGGAGAAAAAGCTAGGAAAAAGTCGACAACGCCCCCTTGAAAGAAAAAATGGGCCAGGCCCACTGGCAGGCTTTCGATCTCTATAGGGAAGAGACGCGAGAATGATTTTGCCTAAAGTCTATGTTCTTTTTTTTTGTTTTCGGTCTGGCTTTACATTGTGACCTGATTCAGAATTATGGCTGCGAATAACGAAAAAATACAGGCTCGAGACAACTCGTCCACGAACTTCTACCAATCCAAATTCAAAATTTTTGAGGAGCCGTAACTCAGTTCGTAGTGAGTTCCGAGCGATCCTGGAGATACCATTGCGATCAGCCTGAAATTTTCTTCAAGATAGGCTGGAAAACGATAAATCGATTCTGAGCTTGGACTGTAGCTTTAGAGGATGAAAACCATATTTGGGGTTTTGACGTTTTCGTGTTGTTATATTCCTATAGTGACTGAAGGTTGCAAAAGGCGTCTGCAAAAACGTCAACTTTTAAGAAAACCCTTTTTTCAAAAGTTCAGAAAAAATTTAAAGTTTGCGCTGACACCAACTTGGGATAGTTGCGCAGTGAACGCAAGGAACAGTTTTGTGATTCGTCCCCTGGCGCAGCGTCGGAAGCTTTTGATTTCCTACCTAAAGAACAACCACTCGAACGAGATTGGAAAGGGTTATCAATTTTCTGCGTCCATTGCTGTCAGCTGAATCCGATCGACGCCTAATGTGAAATCGGCTGGCGTGTGCATTCCGCCCTACGACGCGTCAAGGCACGCCCGCCGGCAGCAAGCACGGAGTTTTGTACAGTTGACCGCAATGTTAAAAGGACATGGTGCGGTTGCGGACTCGCACTAAAACTACGGTAGAATCTGGCACTTTGCCAGATTTCGCCATCGATCGGCGCCACAGCTGATATTCTTGTGAGCAGAGAGACGACGGTTGGCGCCGATCGATGACGAAATCTGGCAAAGTGCCAGATTCTACCGTAGTTTAGTGCGAGTCCGCAACCGCACCATGTCCTTTAACATTGCGGTCAACTGTACCTTGTAACAACTGGATCGACCCAAGACCGCCCCAAATTCAGGAAGCCGTTTTATGGTAAGCTAATATTCATTCACAAGCGATTTTGAAACTCCAAACATCATTGTCATGACGTACTAGTCCGACTGAACGGAAAAGCTGGAATTCGGTTTCATCGTGTACAATTCCTTTAAAGGCATCGTACGCGCTGAAAACCATCTCTCGTTTTTGAGCGTTTTTGAGTTGTTACACCCCTATAGTAACTAAAGTTAGCGAAAAGCCCCTCGAAAACGTTAACTTTTCAAGAAAAAACCGTTTTAAAAACCTTCTGCAAATCGTTTGAAATTCGCGCCGGCATCGACTCGGGATAGTTACGCGGATGGCGCAAGGAGCAGTTCTACAATTTGTCCATTGGCGCAGCGTTGGAAACAATTCGCCGACGACTACAATGCACTGACTGCACTGACTTGCACTGACTATCAAAAATACTCACCTGGGCCCTGCACATCGTCCTCGCTCGTTGTGTGACGAGAAATTTTCAGTCGATAATGCCACTTTCGTCCGACGGTGCGTCAGCGTACAGAGGCATGCCCTGTACTTAGCAACGCGACGTTCTGCTCAAATATTGCGAAAGTACCAAATGACTGACGGAAGGGCCGGCCCCTTTTGACGGAATTCCTTACTTTCCACTTCCTCTACGCTCACAATGGTACGTTTTTGAGCAGCCAAGTTCGTTGTACTTTCTCACAGGGGCCCGAGGAAGGGATTGAGCATAAAAAATGGGAAGTGGATTTCAGCGCGTACGATGCCTTTAAACACCATGAAAGCACCATTTAGTCGACGGCGAGATTCTAAACGAATAAAATTTCAACTCTCTATTTCTGACTCCGCACTCCGGAGATATTAGCGACCACCTCAGGCCCGACCCTTGCTCACCACCACGGACCACACCCACTCCCCTAAATTTTCGAACTCGATAGTGGCTAGATGGATGGATGAATTCTCGACAAGTCGTCCTGGCTCTCTCTCGCGCAACGATTGCGATTGAAGGGAAACACAGGCCTGAGACAACTCGTACACCAATTTTTCACGCTCAAGATATAGGCATCTTCAAGGAGCCAGACCTCTGTTCGTAGGGGGTTTTGAACGATTTCAGAGACACCGTTGTGATCGGCCTGTGACTCTCTCCAACGTCAGCTTGAAGCCACAGTCCAAGTTCAGAATCGATTTTTCGTTTCTCTGCCTATCTTAGAGAAAATTCCACGCTGATCACAATGGTGTCTCCAGAATCGCTCAGAACTCACTACGAACTAAGTCACGGCTCCTCAAAAATTTAGATTTTGAACTGGTAGAAGTTCGCGGACGAGTTGTCTCGAGCCTGTATTTTCTCGTTAGTCGCAGCAATTATTCTAAAGCAGGTCACAATATAAAGCCAGACCGCAAACAAAAGGAAGAACATCTATTTTGAATAAAATCTTTCGCGCGCCCCTTATCTATTGAGGTCGGAAACCTGCCAGTGAGCGTAATCCATTTTTTCTTACAAGGGGGGGGTGGTCGATTTTTCCCCAGCTTTTTCTCGCTTATTTGAGGGAATTGAGATTTCGCGCTTGGGAGGGTTGCTATATATTCGCAGCTATTGTTTTGAGGCAGGTCAAAAAATAAAGCGAGACCGAAAACAAATGGAAGAACATAGATTTGGCACAAAATCGATCGCACTTCTCTTCAGTATTGAGGCCGGAAGCTTGTCGGAAGGCGTTACCGGTTTTTTTCTTCCATGGGGGCGGAGTCGACTTTTTCCTTGCTTTTTCTCGCTTATTTGGGCGAATTGAGTTTTCGCGCTTGGCAGGGTTGCTATACACGGCGGCAGGAGTATTATATCGAAAATTACCTTTGAGCTTGGACTGTGCCTCTAAAAAGTGAAAAATAATTCTCCAGGTGTTCTATGCCTTCAACAACACACTTCTGTCCCGCACAGACAACGCCTTGAAAGTGAGGAATGTTTCAGAAGATGCTTTACTGCACAAGCGCTTTTAATGGTCGGAGAAGTCAAGTTTGCTGTTATAACGAAAGCCCAGGTCTTTAACGGAAGTTATAGGATTCAGAGGTTAAGATGTTACGGGATTCACTTTTTTATGTCGGCTTACGGGTCAATCCAAGTTTCCAGATTCTTAGTAGAATCGTAGTTCGGATATTTTTTTTTCTGTGGAAGATTCTAAAGCTACAATACCCGCGCTAAGTTTTGTAAAAACGGGGAGCATCTGGCAGACTTGGCAAAAAAAAAAACGTCCGATGCGTGTAACTTCTTTAAATCAAGACTTTTTTGAATTCTGAAAACGCTATCATATTCAATTCACAGATCAAAATTCTACCTAATTGTGTAACTTGTTGGCCGAAGTTCCCTAAAATCGCTTTGATTTTGAAATATCAGGTTGTCCGATAAGTTCTTGCCGTTTTTAAAATTTTATAACTTTATTTTTGAACATAAAATAACAACAATTTAATCAATAATGTATTCTCCGTTTTTTGTTATGACTTGCTCCTGTGTGACTTATGACTTGTTATGTTATGCTATGTTATGACTTTCTCCTGTTATGTTATGACTGTTATGACTCGAAATTGCCACTTTTGAACTTCGCAAACCAATATAGAGCAGTTATTTCAGCTATGGCACCCTCTCCGTATACGGCACAAATCTCTCTAGCAGCTTCCGTGGCTTTGGCACCTCAGTTAAACGCAAAAAGTAGATGGTGTCGAAAATGCTCGTTTTTGTCGACTTGACACTCCATTTAAATGCTCTAAAAATTAACAAAAACTAATCGAAACAAAAAAACCAAATAGACTTTCTTGTAGAGCGAACAATTCTCTTTCGAATAACATAAAACATTGTACCAAAAAATTTCATTTCGATCGCTAATTTTTTAATTTAAAAAAACAGGCAAGAACTTATCGGACAACCTTATAGTTTCTGCAATCATTTTTCAAAGAAGTCGCGCGCGGCGAAGTGCGGCGAAACTTTGAGCAGTATTTGTACAAGTAGTTGAAGAGCAATCTGTATGCTTTCTTCATAAATCAGGTGCAGGTGAGAGCATCTCAAGGTTTGTGTGAGTTGAATTTACTGAAATCATTCAATAGACATCTTTAAAAACTTCCTTAAAAGTCGGAGTTTTGTTGCAAAAGCCCCGGACTATTAAATGAAAGCTTTCAAAAAGTCGACCTGAACAACCTACAGATTCTCTTACCTGCGAATAATTCATGATGAAAACATACAGATTACTCCTCCATTACTTGTATAAATACTACCCAAAGTTTCGCTGCACTTCGCCGCGCGCGACGTCTTTGAAAAACGATTGCAAAAACTATTTCCTGTAAAAACGAAGCGATTTTGAGGATTTTCGTCACCCAAGTCACATACTTAGGTAGCAATTTGATCTGTGAGTATGATAGCGTTTTCAGAATTCAAAAAAGTCTTCATTCAAACAAGTTCCATGCATTGGACGCTTTTTTGCCAAGTTTGCCAGATGCTCCCCGTTTTTACAAAACTTAGCGTGGGTATTGTATTCGATTGTATAGTATTTTAATAATAATAGCGAGTATATGAAATTTGACATTGACTAGTTTGAGTCGGTTCGGGAATATCCCGGATTAGTTTTGAATTGTTTTCCACCTTGTTTCCGAGTTGAACATTGTTTGACCGATTTTTGAGTATTTTTTAAAAATTTTTCCCTCTCCCTGTATTTCTCTCCTAGCTGTCGGCCTCCTGGCCGACTTCTTCCTAGAACTTACTCATCACTGCTGAAAGATGACTCAGAAGGCAATGAAAGGACGAGCAGATGTTTTCTTAATATGTTTTTTCTTTTCACAGTGACTGTTGGGGAGGTCTTTCAGAATGGCGCCAGATGATGCTGGACATTTTTCAAATTTCATCGGTCTTTTTTGCTTCAGAATCCTGGAAGTTTCTTATTGGTCATATTGGGAATGAACTCAGTAAATCTAAACTTTTTCTCGGGTAAAAATGTGGACGTGGAGTTTAATTTTCTCTCCAGTCATTTGCTCTTATTCAATTTGAGTTCATTCACAAAAAAAGCTCTTCGGTATGTTTTTTCGCAGTTTTTTTTCTCTCGAGAAGCGATTGAAAATTAAGTTTAGATTAGTCAGTGGAGCAATATATTGCAATCCCTTCGATCATTCATATTCTGATTAACTATGGAGTTTTCTTCCTTTGGTTTTTGATGAAAGTCCCAGAAATTTGCGTTTTTTCGAACCCTTAGTGCGAATTCCTCGCTTACTAGGGAACCGAATCACCGCTGAACGAAAATATAAGCGTTTTTGGAAGCATTGCGAAAAAGTAAGTGGTACTCCATTTATAGTTGTACACGAACTGATTTTTTCGAACAAATTTTCCTAAAGATTTCTCAAAAAAATTTTTCTGTTCGTTTTCGTTCGTTCGACATTTTTTCGAAATTGTACAACTATAGTGCCCATCAGCCAATTATTAGGGTGTTTTGGGAAAACATTTTCGGATTCGGCTCAAAACTTTTCCAACTGGGTGTTATTCCAGGGCGTTGAACACGAGATCTGGGTCTTATTTGTCGCTAGACTTGGGGTTACTGTAAGGTTACGGTGTGCATGTAATGGTCGTTACTTTCACCGTAAGATTTCGTAGCACGATAAATGGACCTCAAATTCGGGTTCGGCGTCCCCAAAAAGAAGAACACCCACAGAGGAATTTTGAGCCCAGGCCTAATCTGGTTTGACCATTGACCAAACTAGGCGAGTAATGCATCCACCGTAATCTACCGTAAGCTGTCACACAATCGACAAGGTGACATCAGATTAATGCTGAGCACTCCAAATAACCCCCAGAGCCATAATTTGAGCCATAAGTCCAAAATCGCTATCAGTCTGTGCAAAGTTTGGAGACTGTGCCTTGACCCAAAGTTTGCTCAGTAGGGTAGTTTTGGGTGCTGGAACACTAATGTGCGCTTGCTCTTGATAGGAAAAAGGCGCTTAAAAACAATTAGAGGTTTCCAGCATTTTCTTCTGGTACTCGTAACCTACAATAAACTTTAGAGAATGTCTACAAGCGAGAGGCCCAGATTCGTGCTCAGCACAACTCTATATATAACCCCTACATACACGTTTTGAGCAAAATCCGAAAAGAAAATGTAAAAGACCCTAAAAGTTGGCTGACCACAAAGGGTTTAAACACGCTCATGCCTTCTTTTCAGAGTGAGCAGGGATGTGTGGATATTTTTTTTTTTTTTCTTTGAAACAGAAAACAGAAAATTGATTTTGACAGAAAACAGAAAAAATCTCCAAAATGGGCAGGCAGAAAAACAGGAAATTTTTCTAAAATGCAATAAATAATGTTCAGTGTTTAGTAATTGTGCTTTTTACAGCGCGTTAAACTTTTACTTATTTTTCCCGTGTGATAAATGGTTCATTACACAAATTTGAAAGCCAACATTCAGCTCAGAGGGAGAAATGTAGACTTTCGAGAAAGTGCAGATGATAAATGCTGAAATGCCCTCTAAGCTCCCTTTCCCGGGAGACAATCGAACACTTGATCACTTGATCAGAAGCTTCTCAGTATGATCTAAAGAGCATTGATGATATTTGTGCGAAGCGGACTTGTTGTTCCCTAAGGTACATATCTTGACGATTATTTCAAGGATAATTGCTTTGGGTTGTGCCCTGTACTACCTCTTCAGCGCGCTAGAGAACATGCGCGTGCGGCGCGGGTATGATGTGAGCAGTATAAATATCTCTCGCGCCGCTCGCTCCATAACGAACGTTTAGTTCCCAGCTCGTAACTCTATAACAGTTTCAACCAGCTACATCGTACCACCCCCATCATCAATTTCATTGCGCTTCATCTTATTCGAATTCTGTGTTATGTCCGAGCACTGGTGAATGAGCCTTAAAACACGAACCTAGAATTTACGTGAATGAGACCGTTAGGGCAAAACTTCTTTGCCACCTCCACTTCACCGCAGCCGTGTAACTGGAGTATTGTCAATGTCTTTGCCTACGTGTCAGAAAGTATTCATACTCGAACACCGGACAAGTCAGAGTTGTACGAATAGCGGGCGCTAACACTAGTGCGAATGAAGCCCATTGTCGTTATTATTCGATAGATAATTTGAGTTTGAAGGTTCTATCACTGGGTAAGACATACATTCCTGGAGGATATCATCTATGCTAAACTCCTGTCACAAGGTTACCACTATAAGATAGATACACAATGCATATCTCACGTCTGCTTGCATAGAGAGCTTGAATGCTTTTCTGACCTGCACAGGTGATATACGAGGGTCAGATCGACTCTCAGTCATGATCCTTCTTAGTCTGCCTTACCATGAGTCTGAAGTGCCAATTCGAGGACTTACGTAGGGTTCAAGTAGATCTGATTAGAGGCCCTAGTTATACACCAAAGCGGAATGAAAACGTCCCGCAATGACATTACTGTCGCCATGCTTGCTGCGCAGATCGAGGTCTTTCCGTTCGCAATGTCCATTGCGTCTTTGACGTCTGTGACGTTAGATATTGCAGACTAAAAATTTCCGGCGTTTTAATTCTGTATTTTATCAATATTTCACGCCTCCATCATTATGTTTACTGCACAGAAAGTCATTAGAAATGTATTACTCTTGTCATAGCAAGTGCTCATTATGTCGTTTTGGTGATATTTTTAAACAAAAAATAAGATCCAAAAATAATCAGCTGATGGAAGTTGGCAAATGTCCAACAGGGGTAGGTCCCGGCAGGGGATACAGTATACAGTGCCGCCGCCTTGATTGATATTAAAGTTGGGACCGCAATGTTAAAAGGACATGGGTGCGGTTGAGGACAGCACGTTAAACTACGGTAGAATCTGGCACTTTGCCAGAATTCGTCATCGATCGGCGCCATTGCAGCCGATAGTCTCGTGAGCAGAGAGACGACGGTTGGCGCCGGTCGATGATCTTGAAAATCTGCGGGCAAAGTGCCAGATTCTACCGTAGTTTTAGTCCGGCGCGGAGATCCGCAACCGCACCTTATGTCCTATTAACATTAAGTGGCTCAACTGTAACTGCTCGGTGCGGTCTTTCCTGGCGGATTTTTCTGGGAGAACTCTTCCTTTTGGCATGTGCCCTCAGCACAGCTGGTACGCACATAAGTGGTAGTTGTCTTGCTTATTTCCGCAGCGTCCCGCTGGTGTATAACTACGGCCTGACCTTGGGCGAGGATAGAACCCTGCCGTGTCGAGCGAACAGCAGCGCATCCTGCAAACACTACACCACCCTCAGCTCTGGTAACCACCTTAGCGAGATAGACAAGTTTACCATAGGATATCTTTGCTTTTGGAATCGAGGTACACGATCTTTTTTCTGTTTTTCTGCCGAGTTCCGTTTTCCTATTTTTTACAGAAAAAACAGAAAAAATGACCAAAAATAGGCAGAAACAGAAATTTCCGCACATCCATGAGAGTGAGCCCTAGCAGCTGCGAAGGCCATATTCGGACTCTCTACGTCCAAAAAGTTGTTCTAGAAAACACATTTTGTCCTGAAATGGCCAGTTTGACCTCAAAAATAATTACCTCGTTAGGAGGGACCCGAAGCTTAAAGAGCAATGTTCACGGGATAGAAGTCGCGTTTCTTTTCTGTTTTTCCGCCTTTTTTTGAAAACGGTCCCACAACGCTTTGATTCCTAATCGACGTCTCTGGATTCGTAGCAAGACCTTCTCTGGGAACGGAGATATGGTCCCTCAAAAATTGTACTAGTGGAGCTATGTTGGACGAGTTGTCCGACGCTTTTTAATTCCCGTTTTTTGCAGCCGATGTGCGCGAGCTCACTCTGGAATGAAGAGAGACGTCGAGAATGAAGGGAAGAACGGGGGTCTTTTTGATCAGGAAACTATCGTTCATCTAACCACGAACTCAGAAAATCACTGTTATCAGGATCAAGTGGGCGGGAGTGGCCCAATGGGTTGGCTTACCCACTGAAATTTTCACCCATCTTACCCGGCCGTTTTTCATCACTTCCGTTCTTAATCTTCTTAGAGGAACCCAAACCTTACAGTTTTGAGCCAAAAAAACGATGCAACTTTTTTCTTTGTGAACACTACAGCTTCAAAGCGCCCAGTACACACTCAGATATAAATTTGGTGATTTTATTTGATTGTGTAGCAGACCCCTCCTGTATAACACATGCTAAATGCGTGATCTCATTTCTCTTCAAATACCAAGCGGAGATATAAAGCGACTACCACAGGCCCGACCCCCTTCCTGATTTTTGAGCTCAATAGCGGCTAAATGGATGGATACAAATTCTTAACCCTCGCGTCGTCGTTCTCCAGTACATTTGCCGTGTCTATCTCCTTATCCTGCTTAGCTCTCGTGCGGCGTGATTGCGAAATGAAGAGAAATACAGGCCTGAGACAACTCGTCCACGAAATTTTTACCCTCGAAATGCAGGCATTTTCAAGGGGTCATATCTCTTTTCGTAGAAGAGGTCTTGGACGATTTCAGAGATACCATCGTGTGATCAGAGAAAGTGGCTCTCTCCAAGATGGGGAAGCAAGAAATCCCCAGAAGAATAAATTCTTGGGTGTCCTGTGCCTTTAAGTCTCCAGAAGGAAAACGGACACCGTTTTTTTTACATGTAAACAATGCGCTTTTGAAAAAACGGTGGCCCGGTTTTACATTTGATCTATCCTTCCCGGCTAAAAATGCAAAGATCGATTTGTCCGAATAAAGCAGAAGCCTGATTTCAGATGACGGTCCGTAATCTGTATTTTCCGCGTATAGTAACAATTCATAGTTCAATCGATAATTCCATAACGCAATTTTGGGAAAAATTCAAAAATTAGCGTATGTTTTTCTTACTGGGCGGGAGAAAGCCTATTGCTAAAATAGAGAGCAGAATTCTTTCCCCGAAAACGTTACAATATGTTCAATCTGATGTGAAAATGAACATGTTCTACGATATCAACGTGTTCGGTGTGTTTTCTATGTGCGAAGAATAGTGATGGGCGTTGACGAATTGAACATGAATCATTCTCAGACTTGTCGTTACTCAAACAAAAGTCAACGCTGCCTCGTCGCTTTACGCACTTTCTCGGCACGGGGTGGTCGGTCGGTGGGGTGGCTGCGGAGGTGGTGGGCGTGTAGGTAGCGCACGTCAACGGAACGAACGTGTGCCGTCGCCGACTGCCCCTCGTGTCGTGTAATGTCGTTCGAGTGTATTCCACAGACCTCTGAGTGGTCTGACGATGGTAAACGGCGACGTTTAACGCGTAACAAACAATAATACCCTCACAGGGACACACATGTTGCACACACACACACACACACACACACACACACACACACACACACACACACACACACACACACACACACACACACACACACACACACACACACACACACACACACACACACACACACACACACACACACACAATATCACACACACACACACACACACATCATCAAAGGCACACGGCATCATTTAAAGGTTTACCTAAAGAATAACCGGCTAAGAAGAAAGTTGTTGGATTCTAAAGCGAAACTCCTCAGTGGAGACTTATTTACCAGGGTTCAGGTAATTTTGTGAAACCATGTTCTTATTAATGTAAGTGTGTGACAGTGTATAAATAAATATATGTGCTTGAAATTTCCTGGAATGCCCTGGTGGATTTCACGAAAGGAGCGTTTTAGTTGCTTCATGAAAAGTTAAGGATCACCTATAATTTTACACTACTGACGTATGTAAAGTTCATGTGTATAAAAATATATACAAACAAAAGTACACGGACAATGAAGGAAATTGCCATTTTTCTAATTATATTTTGACCCCATCTTTCAAAATACTAGTGAAGTAAGTAAATCAAGAAAAGGAAAGCGTATGAAGGAGATAGTTGATGAAGTTCGTTTCGCCCTGGCCTCATTCAGACGAACTTTTTTATCAAGAAGCAGTCTCTGGGGGCTCCTCAGTGAGGAACAGAACTGTCGATGAAAAAGAAGTACTGAATACGAAAGCATGAGCCGAGCAGAGTGAAGTAGTCAGTTAGAAACATTAGAAAGAGGTTAGAGGACAGTTTCATGGAAGCTATAGTATACTATCAATATGAATGAAGTCCATATGATCACAGTCCTTATTTTGGACAGTATCGAACACCTGCAAACCTATCTACAGTGAAGATTTCTTAGTATGTTATGCTTTTTACCAATTGTGTTATACTTCTCATTATCATCTCTTAGGTTAAACTTAGTATGCTATATCATTCTTTGTTTATAGATGCATTTTATCACATTCTACTTCTACGAATTCTATTGAATATATAGGTTTCCAACCAAAACTGTTTTCATTTCTAAATGAGTCTTTTTCCAAAGTGAAGGAATCTAAATTTCTGAACAGATATTAGACAATCTCAAGGTCTCCGTGTAAGTTGTGAATGCTGTGACTTTTTATAAAGATATCAAGAATGAGCATGAGGAAATCTTTTAACTCTGAAATTAAAAATCATCTATCTTATTTATACAATTTTGTGCAGTATTCTATTATTAATTATTTCCTATACTAATGTCTCAAGTGAGGTCTGCATTTATAGGGATTACTAAAGTACAGTGTCTTTTTGTGCTCTAATACATTCTTGTATATTAGTGAAATTTGGCTATCTCACAAATGTTTCATCTTTATTCATGGATTATAAGCAAAGTCATCCATATATCTGAAAGGTTTGAAAAACCCGTATATTTTCTGAATTTTTCGCGCTAATAGAGTACCTATACATCCAAACATGGAAACTGTTATAACGACTTAACAATGCAGATCTGAAGTTACCTCCCTGAGAAACTCCTTTCGTCTGTTGAAGCAAATTCTCCGGAAACGACAGTAACTGTTGCGTGTAAAAGATAATGTCAACTGAGATATATCACGGTCTGTGATGGTGTAATACCTGTAACCGCTCTTTATCTAGCTCAAGAATCTCGATGAAAATACTTTATACCCATTGGTAACTATTCATTTTTATTAGGATTTTGGAAGCCAAATTTTCAAAAATTCTTTCTATGTTGTACAGAATAAAACTGTGTGCAAGGCTGAAGTGAGAACATATCCTGTAAAATCAGCAGAATAAACTTGAACAACCCATCGGTATACTCAATCCATAACCATCAGGTAGTCTACTGTAGGGAGTTATTCAGAAGAAAAAGTTCTCAGATTCGGCTCAAAACATTCAGCTGTGTGCTATTTTAGATCCCTGAACACTCTAACCTGGGATTCCGTTTATCACTATTCTGAGAGGTTACTGTAGGTTACAGTTGGCAGAAATGCCATTTAAAAGGCGTGACCTAACCTAATAACTGGAAAATCGACAAATGAACCTCAAATTCAGTGCTTTAGGCGTCCCAAATAATACTCTTCTCGCACAGAAATTCCAATCCAAGTCTGAGACTTCAACCAAAAAACCACTGTATACCCACTGTAGCATACTGCGATCCATATTCAAAAAAAGTCGATACGCGAACAACAAAATTGTGTTAGGTAGTCCGAAAGTCCCTAGAAGAGGAAGTTTTGGGGTAATTTTTGACGTAGTATTTTGGAAATCAATAAAATTCGCATTTGGCCATCTAAATTCTTGGGACTGAATCGACCGGAATTTCCTTGAAACCCGTAAATAAATCTTTTATTTTTTATTAGCACCGACAAACCCTTTACAAAAATGGGGGCCAAATCGGAGAAAAAATTGAGCTGAGGACTCTAGAAATTGCTTTTAATTTTTTTTTCTTTTTCTTGGAAATCTCTAAGGTATTCAGAGAATTTTGAACGACAAATTATTGATGCATAGGATCTACACTCTACTAATATTCAGTCCTGATTTCTGAAAACATCGGAGTACGTGTAAAACATACCTCTGACCAGTGATTTGACAAGAAAGGTGGACTCAGAGCTGTTTTTCTAAACAAATGGAGTATTTCTGAATATAGAACTGTCTAATGACGAGTTTTAGGCTATTTATTCAAAACTCTACGTTCAAGTTTTCAATTGAATATACATACTCGAAAAAGTTATACCTTTGATTAGCTAACAGAGTTTTTTTAGCCGAATTTCTTTTGATGAACATTTCTATTTTTTCAATCTTTGGAATTGTTTTCGGAGTGGCTGGACGCAACTGGTATACTGTACCTTAACACACTATAACGCACCAATATCGGGTACGGTAGTTCGTTAGTGACGAGTTCATGAGCCCTTACTATTATCATTTCTAGTCCAGAACATGACCAGACTGCTATCAACTGTTCCGTGATGCCGAAACTATTAGCTTGAAGAGACTCATAAAGCTTTTGTGTTTTGTTTGAAGATTTAGAAAAAAGTCCTCCCCTCTTGATTTTTCTCTTTTCTTTTCTACGTTTATTTTGTGACGAAAATTCAAAGATATTAGTTCGGCATTGTCGGGATATTTAGAGAAAAGATTATTTTGATTTCCCAGACAAAACCTCTTAAATTGAATTCTGGAAAGGATCAAATAGCCGACTAGTGAGCAATTGAGCCCTGCCCTTTGGATCATTGCTCATATAAAACGTCTTCCTAAAGTATTGACCTAAACGTTGAAAATTATATGCTATGCACGCAAGCAAAGTAGGAAACATTGCCAGCTTTCCAATCAGTAACTCACAAGGGAACCACAATAAGCCATACTGACCATTCCGGAATGAAATGTACTTTACTAGAACCATTTTCGGACGAAAAAGCGCCTGAATGATGGCCCATCGCGAGCTGCCTAGACCCACTCTGAAAAAGTTATAGGCATTTTTTCTCTGATTTCCGTAATTATTGCACCCTCCAAAAAGCGCATGATATTTTTTACGAAAATCCGGAAACGGACCTCATAATCGTATGTTCAGCGCCCAAAACTACCCCATTCTGTAATTGGCTACAAAGTTGGATTCAGAAGGAAACATTCTCTCTCCCAAACTTTGCGCAGGACTAATCAGCGTTTTGGACTTTACGGATTTTCGGTTACGTGTTTATGTTTATACCAATTAGAGGGCTCTCGAAACGTTTTAGAAAAATATCCCAGATTTGACTAAAAATCCGCTCTGGGGGTTATTTGGGGGTGCTGATCACGAATCTGAGGATCAATTATCGATTTTCCGAAGATTTTCGACTGTATTCGTTCACAGATTCCCATCAGGAGAATTCTGATGGCGAATCGTGACTTTTGACGATTTCCGGAGTGCTTCTATAGAATATGCCTCCAAGTTATTTCTCTAAGGGGGTTATCTGGAGTGCTGAACACGAATCTGATGTCGGTTTATCGATTTTTGGCAGCTTACGGCAGATTACTGGTTGGTATACGGTAGGTTGGTCAAAGTCCCAGATTTGTCTCCCTGAAAGTCCCTCCCTATGTGAGGGTTATTTGGGGTGCTGAATACGAGATTTGATGTCCATTTGTCGACTATCGGAAATCTGAGGTAGGTTTTGCCTCCTAAATGACACGTTACCTACCAGTAACCTACAGTGAACCTTAGAATTTGGAACAAGCAAACCCCAGATTCGTGTTCAGCACCTGCAGATTAGCTCCTACATACTTGTTTTTAGCAAAATCAGGAAAAATTTAATGAAACACCCTAAAAAAATTCCATGGGGGTACCCTTACCTTGCCGCAAAGCTTCAAAAAAAACGCTCATAACTTTTTTTTTCAGAGTGGGTCTAGGCAGCTGCGATGTGTGGGCATATTCGGACCCTTTTCGTCCTGGAATAATAGTTTCTCAGAAAAGCACATTTCATTTAATGAATGGTCACTATGACTTATTGTGGTTCTCTTTGTCAGAATTTGGAAACAAGGAGCAGAAAACGTCTTTAGAATACTTTACGAATTCATGGAAGCAAAGTATAGCAATCTTAATAAGGGCTGACTTCAAGGGCTAAGATTGCTCTACCTCGACCTTCGCACAATTCATATCTCTCTAGCTACCTCAAGAGTTATTCCAGCAGCGGAAAAAGAACGTGACGGGGAAGTCTCCACCGGAAGCGTACTGTAAGTGGGTTATCGTACTGAGCACGTTGTATGTGAAGTGCCATTTTCTTAGGAAACCACAACTTAGGCTGGGCTTGTTCAAATATGAATATGTCATATAGGGATGAGTATTTCCCAACCATAAACTGAAGAAAGGTAAAAAGAGGAGTTCTGACCAGTTCACCCACCACTAATGTACACGATTGAGCACCACCTCTGACCTGACCGATGGGAAGATGTTCGCCCCACTCTCATAGTCTCATACATCTATGCATAACAAACAATGATCGATTACGTTCATCTACTTCTGGGAGACAGTTGGTGAATGAACGACGTAAATCGATGGGGTTGGAGTGATACTCGAGAAATGTTGTTTATCGATTGACGACTGAAAAAATCAGTGACCGTGGCCAGGTAAGACGACGGCCGGGGCTCCCGTCGTTCGCCCCCTCCACCCTGTTCGCCTAATAGAGTAATTCAGCGCGCCAGCCAACCGGCTGACTACTATCGTATATCGATTCATGATTGATCATCTACAGCATGATGCATATCATCTAGTAATCAATCTTGAAGTTTTTGATCTATGTCGCTGCAGAATCATTGCCTGATCGCTGTGTTTCTTCTCCCATTACGTTTATGCACAACTGATTGATCGATCGTGTGTCGCGATGAGGGTTGATTCTTATTATTACTACAACAACAACAACAACTATTATTATCATTATTATTATTATTATTATTATTATTATTATCGCACCTGAATTGCTTGCGGATAAGTATAGCTATAGAATGGTATCATTCCTTCTCTTGCTTGACTTCACAGTTGAAGTTCGTGTATGGCTGAGGGGCACCAAATACAGCTTTGATCCTCCCTGGAGTACCTCAGTCCTATAGTGACAGAGTGAAGAGGGAGCATAAAATAGAATTTCTAAATTCCACCCTAATTTTTCAAAAATAATTTCACCCAATCATTGCAAATGTTTCGTTAACACAATCCGACTTTAATAAAAAAAACCTCGTTTGGATACTTTCTTTAGGCGAGAAATTTCAAGCACAAGTCATCCCTGAATCTCTATTAAAGATGAAGAGGACTGTCTTATTATTAAATCTAATATTCATATATACGTTAATATCATAGTATCAAAAGTTTAGAACAACACTACGTTTTTCTGTTTTTGATCTATTATTTTAGTCTTTCAATTTGTGTGCTCTTGTGAAAGAAACTATAGTTTAGATTAAAACTGAAATGTTTATACATGATAAATACACTAATTTATTCAACCGAAAGGATATAACTCTGTAAACTTGTTGAACACTATTGTCATTTGATTTTCACTTGATTTAATGTCAGTCCTTTGGTCAATTGGCTACTAATTTGTTTTGAATCTATTGTCTCCAGTACTAGTACTCCCCCATTGTTGGATGATAATGAAGTTAATAAAAGGTTTGTGAGTTTCAATTTAGATTATAGTTTTCAATCGAAATGAACAAAATCTTCCATCTACTCGAGCTTGAACATAGGCTCATTTCAATTAAATGTATCCCAGTGTTTGCAACTGATAAGTATTCCTCCTAATATGTCATCAGTACGTAGATCACATGCGTACAATGCGTTTCATAACTATTAGGTTGATGCAAAAGTAAGTTTCCCGGACTTTTTACGACTTTGAATAAAAAACATTTATGTCAAAAGCCAAACAAAGCTCACACAACAGAATAGTTTCCATCACATTCAAGGACCCTTCGCCACCAATTGGAGCAGATCATGAATTTGCTGCCCAGCATGCAACTCTGCCGGTTTCGGTAGAAGTATTCTTACTGAGGTCATTTTGACTTCGTCATCGTTAGTTAACTGTTTTCCATCCAGGAAGTGCCATCGAGCGGAACAGATGGTTGTCTGAAGGGAGCAAGATCTGGGCTATATATACGGGAGTGAGGAGGGCTTCACAGCCCCAGGACCAGCGGAATCTGTTAGAGACACTGTTCGCCTTCTTCACCGACATTAAATGCTCGACTACGCGTATCTTGGATAAACAGACGAAACTGCTTTAACTGCGATGGAAAGTTCTTCCTCTCACCACGTCCATATGGCTGAGATTTTGCCCCCATCCGACTACCATCTGTTCCGCTCGATGCAACACTCTTGTATGGAAAACGGATTCTGCTGATGACGAAGTCAAAATAACATTAGAAAGAATAATTCAACTCGAAACAAGCCAGAGTTCTACGCGTCGGAAGTCATGATCTGCCCAATCGGTGGCGAAGGATCTTTGAATGTGATGGAAATGCTGTTAGGTGAAACACTTGTTTGTTCTAGAATAAATAAGTTTTATTCAAAGTCGTGAAAAGAAATCCGGGAACTTTTGCATCAACCTAATATAAAGGCACACTATTTTCCGAGAAAAACTATACCGATGGGCTTTTGCTACCACCCTTCAGCCTTTTGTCGAGTTGTTTCTTTCTGTATATGTACACTAGCCCACAGCAGATTCTCCTCAGGATTTTTTATCAATCTTTTTTAAAATTTATTTTCCTCATATAAAAGCACTCGTCTGTGCGATAGTAGAACTACCAGTAAGTGATCTTTCATAGCAAATCGAAATGTAATGGAGTTCTCCACCATGACTCAAAAACAATGTTTTAACTGGAATTACATTTACTACCGTATAAGCCTTTGCCCGAATCTCTCTCTAGAATCCAAGAACCATGCTTTTGGGCTCATCAGCATTGCCATTTAGTGCTCCTGACCAGCATAACTCTGACTAGCACACCTCAGATACGTTCAATGGAGGTAATGTCCGGCATCTGTGCCGGTTACACAATAAGTGAAAAATTATCGCCTCAGAGTAAGCGAAATGGAAGGGGCTCTCATGGACAACTAGATTTTCTTCCATGCCCGACTTCGATGACGCCGCCAGTGAGGATCGTCGTATTTTCTTAAGACGCCCAGATGCTGCAGGCAGCCAAGTCAAGCTCAACCTAAATACTTCCATGACCACATCATGGGTAGAATTGTCTCTACAAACCGTCATCGAGAATCCAACGAAAATTCGACGCCCCAGAAGTGCTATCTCTGTATGTAGCACTTTTCATCTATCAACGACCTTGCAGAACCCATACATATCTGATGTGTGACACGTAAAAAAGACGTTTGAGCCGCGAGACATCATTTCGTTATCACTTGAAAGTACATAAAACTTAACTTCTCTAACGTGTGTCGATTTGATAGGCGCAGATAACTGGCACAAGCACATACACACACAAACCTTCGCGGCTGACCTTTCAACTCTTTAATGTGCATCTCCACTCCTTTCCATCCGGACAGATGGTGGATTGAAGGTTGCAAGATGGCTGCCAAGTTGTTGCTAACATCATGCAGTTATCGAAGGCTGGCTAATAACTTCATATAACCACTGTTTTTGGCTGTGGCCATACAAGTTACTCGGATGATCAGTATTATCTACAGATTGGCTTCACAACTCTTGCCTTTATTGTATTCTGGCGGAGTTCTTGTTACCTTTGTATACCCAGGGACTTCTGAATAAGCTGTCTGTGACATTATTGTAAGTCACCTGAAGCCCTAACACAAGTTACTGAGTTTTATTCCACAGAAACTTCCTATGCCCACTTTTTCAGTTTGAACACTTTTTCTGTGTCCGTATACAAAATACAATTGTACGAAGGACAAGTTAACACAATCGTTTGCGTTAAGCCTTCATGTAAATTTTCCATAACTTCCCTAGTGTTTGACTTATCGTCAAAACCTTTTCTGAAACTAAGTCACAGAAAGACTTATTAAGGCGATTCTCGATTTCGAGCCGACTGACGGATTCGGCTCATTCTCCTATCTGCGGATCGACTTCTGTTTCAATCAGGGTCTCTGTTGTTGCTTCTCAGGCCACTGCTTTTTCCATATCCAGGCTCCTCCAGTTCTCGCCCAAAAAAGCAATGGCAGTGGCCTGGATTTTGCCCACGAGTATAAACCAAGTTATTAGGGGTTCCGATTCGTGTTGGGTGCGTCTCGGAAGCTGAAGAATCGCCTGAGCATTGTGTTTACCATGCAAGTAACTTGTATTGTTCCCATTGTTTAATTTCGCACGCTAGTATGACGTTTGCTTTCGACAAGAAGTCATGGAAAGTTCGTGCTGCTCGCGAGTTAAACAGTACATACAGTTCACCTCCGCACTGCCGTTCCGGTCCGCAAAGTGCACGCTGATTGCGAAATCGTGCTGCGGCGCGGAAGTTATAAGGCGGTGATAATCCTCAGACAGATATGTGGGATCACCCGGGCGGCTTTTGCCTTTGGTGCCGGGAGAGTAGATCCCACCGCCCGAAGTGATCCTACATGCATGTCTTGAGGATGCTTTGCCAGAATCGCATGCGGCACGCCTTCACTTCATCAGCGATACGCTTTGCGGACTGCTAAACTGGCAGTGCAGAAAGATGATTTGCAATTTATACGAAGGCTAGTAATTTTCGATGACGCCTGGGTATGTAACTTGTCCGCATAAATTCTGAACGGAGTCATCTATCACCGTCTTTAGCCGCTTTTCAGAACTTTGGAACTAATAGATAACTTTTTAGTGATCAATCTATAGCGAGCTTGAATTCTACGAGTTGAAATGGATTTAACATGAAGCACTACTGCAAGCAAAATGTTCTTAGATCTCACGTTAGAGCAGTTGTCATGCAGGCGCAGCTTGCAAAGCGCCGACAAATTGTGGGCTAAACACATTTTGTGAGGAGATGTCAAAGTTGCGGAACTTGAATACAGAAGTTACTTACAAGCTCAACGCAGCTCGATAAATCCATCTCACATGTATCGTTAAAGTCATTCAAATACTCTCTCTCGCACTCAGCAACTGCGCAAAATCATTCGATTGATAGTCATCTTCTCTTCGTTTTCCGCGCGAAAATTTTCCCGCCAAGTAGCGTCCAGGTTTCCCTCTTGAACTACACACAGACCATACTTTGCTTGCCCATTGTTGCACATTGCATGTGTTATTTGAACTACACGTGACTTAAAGGCACAGGACATCCAAAAGTTATTTTCGAGATTTCCATACTTATCCCGTATAATAGGGCAAAATTTGGTGGACGAGCGGTTGTCTCAGGCCTGTATTTCTCTTGATTCGCAGTCGCGGCACGAAAGCAAAACAATATGAGGAGATATATCGGAAAGGGAGTGAAGAACGACGATTCTGTTGAAAATAACCCATCCATCTAGCCGCTATTGAGATCGAAAATCAGGAAGGGGGTCGGGTCTGTGGTGGTGGCTGGAGGGGGCAGGCCTGTGGTGGTCGCTTATATCTCGCTTTCTTATTTGGAGGAAATGAGATCTCGCGTTTGGCACGTGATTATACAAGAGGGGTCTTCTACATACCAGTTACACGAAAAAGTCTAAAAATTCATATCTGAGGGTGTACTGTGCCTTTATAATGATGGAGCGGAACAAGTTACCTGCCAGAAAATTACAACAACTTGCGTGAGGATATAACGTGATTCAGCATGAAAAACCCTCCAGTATTGCGCGTGATCACTAAGGCACTTAAGGCAAGTCATTTGAAGGGTCCAAACAACTTACTGCGTTTATCTTGCAATTGTTTTTCAATAATTTTATACTTGTGAAAGTTCGAAGTTAATATACATATAGCATAAAACCGTAAGAAAGAACAGGTTACTTCCATTGGTAAAGCCACAGTTAAAACGTGTCCGAATGAGACTGTTCGTCCACACGACCGTGGCGAGTCGCTGCAAAGGCTTCTTTTGGAGAAAATGCTTCCGCGATGGCCGCTCGACACGCACGCCGACCGCGTGGGCAGACAATGCTTTTGAACGGACCTTTGTTGTGTGTGGGGCTTCAAGTAAATGGCTCGAATGTGGCTTAGTGAATGATCCTTGTTAACTGTGAAACCCTGATTTATATTCAAACCAAGAGAAACAAGTGAGATTTGGTGCATTGCCGTTGGGAATTTCAATAAGTAGCCGAGTGGTCTGTCTACGTATTCAATGATTTCACGAACAAAGATTCAGAAGTCTCATGTTGTATCTGCTCAGCTGGGGCGTATTCCCAGATACGTAGCTCTGTCAAAGGAGCGTTAAGTGGTGTAACGTTTTGCAGACGGTTGCTTAACTCTTTGTAGTTTGCTGCCATTCCTCGATGTAGCATGCCTGACACAGATGAATCGTCATTGACTGAATGAGCCAAGTCGTGAAATTACACTTTGATTCACTAATTTCAATTACCCGCATCTGCAACTTGTAACTGCTAAGAAGGGATGAGTTCCGTGAGGAGAGCGAGGAATGGAGGTGACGCCATCTCACTTCCGCATTGCGCGCAATGTCGCCTAAATTGAGCTTAACGGCGAGAGCCGGTTGTTCTGTGGCTATGTCAGTGGTGATGAGATAGTGATGGGTCTGACGTGGCAGCAATGTTCGTGTTGCGCCATCTCAGTGTAGACTAGCTTTTACTGTTACTCTTCGTTCTACAGGTGCATAGATATGTAAACGCGTAGCTCCGTTGAGCTCTTAACCTCTTCTGAATTGTTTTCTTTGCTATCTATAGTAGCAGCACTAAGTTAGTGCGAAGTTATGGCTGAAAAAAACACTTGAACTTTTTCATGCGTTCCTACGCGTGCTTGTGCGTAGCGCAGGCTAGAAGACAGCGAGGGGAGCGTGGTGGGCGGTTGGAGGCTGCAAGCATCGCGCGCGCAGCACGCGCCATAGTGATGAGAATTCCGATTTTTCACGGAGGGGATAACATAAAGAAAATCGATTGCGCCAGTTTAATCGGTCGTTTTTATGTTCGGCACGACAAACCGCACGACGGCAGTAGATCAGAGAACATTCTTTATTGCTTTACCCAACGCCGCATCATCACTTTTCATGTCATCTCTGTATATCGCTCAAGGTTAATCATTGCCAGAGCACCGCGTCAGCACAACCCTAGCACTAATTGTATGGTGAAGATCGATCATGGCTCATCTCAAACTTTTGATTTCGTCAATTTCTAGATGATGGAAAGCCGCAACGCGCTGCTACGATAGCTTTATCCTTGAAATTTGAGTCGTTGTTTTTGAGAAAACACAATGCCAGAAATGGAGAATCAACAACACACCTTTATCTAGCAGACAGATTAGGAAAGGCAATAAGTATTAACAGACAAGACCCAAAACGACGGGGTTTTGTACACGCAATGTTGGCGGAGATAAGCAACCATATTGACAATTTCTGAAAATTTAGCTTCCTGGCAAAAGTAACGATTTGGAAATGAGTGAAAAAACTTTCAAAAATATCTTGAAATATCCTAAATAAAAATGATTTGGCGTAAAATAGCCTGGAAAAATAAAGAGTGCTGTTAAGAAATGAGGAAATCGAAATAACCAAAAAATGGGGGGTCGGGAGTTTCAGTGGTCGATCCATTTCACACCGACTTCTCAGTTAAACTTATCAAAACGAAATCCAAGCACGATATGGAATGGAGTTCACCTAAGCTTGACCCATGCTGAGTCCACTTATAACAGCTTTCAGAAATGGCTTGATGTTTCCGTTGCGCGCTTGATTTCGTTTTGAGTAAGTTTAACTTGGAGAAGCTTGTGAAATGATCAACCACCAAATCACATTACAGTTGTGGTTATTTGTTTTGGCACGTTTCTAGCTTTTTATTTTTCCAGAGCTATTTTACGCCATATCATTTTCTACAGACTATTTTGAAGCTTTCTTCACCATTACCAAAATCGTTACTTTTGCCAGGAAATAAATTTTCAAAAATTTCACATATTTTTTCCCAAAGGTACCCTTTTCTGACTTCCAAAATTTGCTCAACGATTTCCATTTCGGAATTATGAGCATCTAGCAGACTGATATTGTCCTATGAGTACAATTTCTGGAAACTTATAACTCCAAAGCCATAAAAATACCACTCATTTGCGGCATTTTTTGTGCAAAAAACCCGAAAAAATTAATATTATTGATTGGTATTTATCGATATTGACTGACGAGCAAAAATTCTAAACCAAAGAAAACCAATCCCACCGGCAATCACCACTTCTCGCCGTATTTTGTGCAAAAAGCGCGAAAACCGATAATGTTGATTATTGATCGATGACGTGTCATGAGTACGAATTCTGACAAGCTTAGTACTTGCCTCCGAGCGACCAGTGTTGATTGGCTGCAGATGCATCTGCACACGCCGATCTCCACAGCCGTAGCAGGAAAAAAGTAGTTTTCGTACTCCACGGCTAATTTAGTATGTAAACCCACGATTTTTGGTACCCTTCCAAAGCTAAGGTATCAAGTTTCAAATTGGAATAAGAGCCGTGACCTGCATCCATTTCCAGCCTACCTGTTCAAATATGAGCTCCCTAAGCTCAATTTTAAAGTGTACCAACAAGATCGTGTACGCCGTCTGAAAAAAAGGGGATTAACAACAAAAATGAGCGGTCTTTCATTTTTTACTCGAAAACTAGTGAACCATTCCAAACCATTTTTGGGTGCCACGATTAACTATTTGCGCTCTTTTCAATGCAATTAAGCTATAATTTCTACGTTTACTCTGAACTGAGATTTGCAAAAGGAGGTTGCGCGCAGGGCCGATTCAATGCCAAATCTGGTGCGCGCTTTGCGCTACCACCATAGATCAAATCAATACGATCGCCAGGATCGCGCTTATTACAGGCGCACACGTCTCTTCTATATTCTTGGTGTTTACTTGAGATGGTTAAAATCAGCACGACGACGATACAATGTCAGTAGTGCTACATGCCAGGAATCATTAAGTCTTTCTGGGTTTCTTGATTCCCTCCTACGAGCTTTTTGTATGTTTCTGTTTGTGAGAATCGCGCTTCAACTTCCTGGATCTCAACGGAAACTTGTAATCTTTCAAAACTGATGTTGAAGTAGCTTTAACGGTGTTTTGGTGTTAGACCAGTTCAGAGGATTAGTGTATCCATTCGTTCTATAATTTTGCATGTGTTCTATAATAGTACCGTACTGCAAGTACATTTAAAGTGTATGACAGTAGGGCGACGGCAGCACAACAAATAATCAGTTTGATTGTTAATTCAGACGTATACCAACTGCTTTCGTCGTTTGTTGTTTTTACTGTCCTGAGCACCGCAGCTCCACAATGGCAGAACAAATGTCAGCACAATGGGTTTTTTATGAAATAGACAGTCTCAACACGGCAGAATAAAGAAGCCTGCAGCAGATTAGAAATCAACATCAGTTTAATTTCTGTCAACCACTATCGCATATAGATAGTGCTGCGTTCTTCGTGCCTGAAGGGGACTATATCAGAACGACGGCAATAGGAATGTAGCAAGACAGGACCCTTCAGTAGGCCGCGCCGGGCAGCCAAATATTTATTGCGGTTCATTTTTGTTGCGGGGACTATAGCGGAGAAGAACAGCAATATGTGAGGCCGGGATATTACTTCTGGGAAACGAGTGACGCGAGACAAGAGCTTGCTATCCATATCGATCGAAAATCGATAAGCCCCACCAGACGACGCTGTCGCAGCCGTTTGTCGCGTGAAGAATGATTCTAATTGTAAGCATAATGCCTCTCCGTCGTTTGTCGACCGAAGGCCCGGGAAATGAACCGCACTGCTCGCTTCCCTAGTGATCGTGAGCCATTCTCACCGGTTCCTAGAGATTCTGCGCCGTCCTGCCCTCTTGCTTCCAGTGTGTCGGCTGCATTCCAATCGATTGAGCGAGCACACTATAGCGCGCGCTTCCCGACCGGCTCTCAGTCTGGCCACAACAGGGACTTTTTCACTTAAGCAAGCAAAGCGTGCCATTGCATACGCCGCATCGGACTATGACTGCCACAGCTGGATCAGGCTGGACCAGGCGGACCCACTCCGGCCACAGCGGGTTATTTTTTTAATCCAGATCTGCTTGATGTAGATGCTTATCGATTGGGCTGACTGCAGCCGATCGGCTTCGACTTTATGACGGGGTCTATCAGTGCGACTGGGTGGGAAATCAATCCGGCGGGTCTGAAGGCGGTGTGGATGCCCTGTTTCAGATGGGTTTTCTTACAGAGACAATAGCAGCACGACAAAGCGATATCAATGTAACAGGACTGAAAAATCGATAAGATTAAATATGCGTGCCCAATGGTGGAGCGTCGTTTCTTCTAGTTGCTGTGCAGTTCTTATTAAATAAGTCCTAGACCAGTACACGCAGAAAATCGGTTGGCCACATTTAACCCTATTTGGCGCGTGTGCAACAGCATCACAACAGCACGAAGGCAGGATGACTGCAGCAGAGTGGGAGAAATTCGGTATTCCATATGCACGTTGCTGAGTCACGGAGAGTGGCATGGTGGCTTGATACTGAGTTGAGTGTGATAAGTTGAGATCTTGAGCTGACACCTGTGTTATCTCGCCTCCATGTCCCACACTCGTTCTTTTCACGCGATGCATCTTTTGCCCCACCCCTCGAAATTATCGAATCGATGTGTCGTTGTCGTCCTGTCAGCTAAGTTGAGGTGTGTTGTCTTTTCATCCTGATTAATTCCCTCTCCTCATCGTACATTGTTACGGGGGCGAGATTCTGGTGTCCGTCCGTCTTTCCCCACCTGCCTGTCCGCCTGTCCATCTGAAGCAATTGCTTTGAACAGGTTGTACTTAATTGTCATCCACTTATCAAGTACCTCTATCCAATGATTTTAGCTGATTCACTTCTCGTTTCTGTTCTACCATTGACCTTGGAGGCAGTGTTCACGATAATCTTCAATTTTGAGATTATTCACTATATTAAGTGGCCCCGGGTAGAACTAAAATGGCACAGAAATTGAGAAAAACACACAAGAAGTACACAGAAATCATGGCTTAAAGCCACAGCGTCCGAGCTCCAGGAAATCAATTTTTGGAATTTTTCTGCCTCACATATCGTGGAGAAGAAAAATTCCATGCTGGATTACAATGGTGTGTCTCTAGAGAATCGCTCAGACCTTACTGGAGAACTGAGTTTGCAGCTCTACTCAAAAGTTTTGAATTTGAACTGGCGGTAGAAGATCGCGGACAGAGGAGTTGTCTCGAGCCTGTATCTTCTCCTTATTTGCAGCCATCATTCTGAAGCAGATCACAATATAAAAGCCAGACCGAAAACAAAAAGGGAAGAAGAAAAAGATTTTGAATAAAATCATTCACGCATCTTCTTCTTTGTTGAGGTCAGAATCCTGCTAGTGAGGCATGGCTTATTTCTTTCCCTTCAAGGCGCGTGGCCAACTTTTTCCTATTTCCGCTTCTTCACTTCATTTAGTAGTTTGAGATTTCGCGCCTGGCAGGAGCTGCTATAGACGGCAGCTGGACCCAGAAACTATCAAAAATTACCTCTTACTTGGAGCTGTGCCTTCCAGTATCATCCACCTCTTAAGTATCACAGCAACTGTTCGTTCAACAATGAAATCTTTTGTGGACCCGTCCTTTGCAATTACTCTACTTTCTAATAGTCCATTCTTTCCTTTGAGCCCTAACTAATCCTGCTTTGCATGCAAAAATATTCTTCTGTTTTCAGGTTGCCCAATGGTACCACCGGTGACAAACCATCGCGAACATGTTCATCCATCCGGACAACTAGTCCATGTTGAAGAATAATGTCTCTGAAATACGACGTTTTAATGCGTTTCTCTCCGTTTCTTCGTGATTTTGGTAACACTTGAAGGCCAACGCATTGTTTTGTGTATAAAGAGCTCGGGAACAAAAATCTATAGTGCATTAGACACTGCCCTTAAAGGACTGTTTTGAGGTTTCACTTTTTAGCTAAACAGTTTTATTAGTTATGTGTTGTGGTTTAAAGTCCGCAGGAGAAAACTTTTAAGAATAAAGGGATTTCGTCAGCAGCTGTTGATTCAAAACAACTGCTTAGTTTATACATTGTTCTTTACCATACAGTAGTCTATCGAATAGCTTAGAAACCGCGTTTTTTCATCTGGATTTCGGACAAGAACGGTATTTCATCCAACAAGGGGAAGCGTGTAGAGTTTTGAACGCACCTGCGAAATTGAACTACATTGCTAGTATCTCTTGGGCCTCCGTAGTATTAAAATACTTTACCATCCCACTTACAAGAGCAGCTGGATTCTAGCTTTTTTCGAGCTTTGTGAGAAGGTAAGAAAAATTGCAATTTTGAGGGTGTTTTGAAAAAAAATCCGAATTTAGCTCGAGGAAACTTGTAGGTATGGGGTCTCCTAGGAGTGCTGAGACCCGGGTCTGAGGTCCGCTTGTCGAAACTCTGGGGTTAACTGTAGGTTATGCAGTGAGTGCCATGCCGTTTAAGGCAGTGTTCACGATGAAAGTCGTTTTTCTGTTTTTTCCGCCTATCTTGAAAACCGACCTGTGCTGATTTCAATGATGTCCCTGGAGTCGTTACAAGACCCCCTGGAAACTGAGTTATGGCTCCTCGAAATTTAGCAAATTAAGAGCATTGTGGACCCAGAGATTGTCCAAGGAGGCTTGTAATCTCCACGTTTTTTGCAGTCGATGTGTGCAGAGCTGACCTGAGTAAAAAAGAGAGAGAGAGAAGATGAAAATGAAGGGAAAGAGACGGGACTTCTGATCCCGGAAACCATCGCTCATCTAACCACAAATCGTCAGGGAATCTGTTATGGGACGTGGGGCGGAGTGGTCCCAATGGGTTGTCTGGCCCACGAGATTTCAATACGCACTTACCGGCCGTTTTTCGTCCAGGAACTTCCGTTCTTAGTCTTCCTTATAGGAACTAAAGCCAAAAAAACGTACAACATTTTTCTTCGTGAACACTGCCTTTAAAGGTGCAAAACCTACTCTAATAAATTGAAAATAAACAGGTGGACGTCAAAATCGTATTCGTCACCCCGAATAACCTCCGCATAGAAATCTTGAGTCAAGTGTGATACGTTGACCGAAGTACCGTATACCCCACCGTAATCTGCCGTAAGCTGTCGAAATTCGATAAACGGGCACTCAGATTCGATCTAAGCACTCCCAAGAGAAATAACACCCAGAGATGCAATTTGAGCCACATTAACCGTGGGCAAGTGGGAAAACGCTATACTCAGAGCAAAGTTGAAAAAATGTGCTTCCACCCGGGAAATTTGTAGGGAGGGATTACTTCCCGGAGCTATGAAAGCAGCGACTAAGAAGTCCATTTCCTGAGATTTTTCGAAAGACTGCTGCGCGTTTGGAAGGTTCAACAGGTGCAGAAAACGACCATCCTGAGTTTATAAATTCTTTACAAGCCGGCAGCCCGGTGCGGGAATACTGTGCAGTTTTACAAAAACTATTTGAACCAGTAACTTCGCGCATCCGTCGCCAGTTTGATAGTCCGCTTCGCTATCCTCGCGGCGATGGCCGGCAGGAAGGATAGCGGAAGCAGAACTATAAGCTGGCAACGGAGGGGACGAAGCTATAGGTTCGGATCTCTTGATATGCGATTTTTGCACTGCGCGTATTTTGCGTTTGTTTGTTTATCCAGTATCTCTGTTTTTGCATTATATTTTTTATTATTTTTTATTTGCTAATGAATTTATGTATTTACATGCCTTTACACAGTCATTACGCTGAATGACCAGAAATTTGCTTTGATATGATAAGAAAACATGGTGTATAAAATCTCGAAAGGGGTTAATTTTTTTGAACGTTCCTTCAGGTATTTCACGTTTTTTAGTATTTGTATCACGTGCTTATCGATTCGAAAACTATAGATGTGACTTTTTTGCCATGTGAAATTCCAAAGCATGATGGAACTCAGAAATATATAGGAATCTCCCCCAAATTACCCATATATTGTAATGTTCATCAGGTTTTCAACAATTAGAAGCGCCAGAACCCCATTTGTGGACCACAGACCAATGATATCAACCGCCTGCAGCTGGCACGCGTCGCACTGGCACTGTTGGTTACTGTAGTTTGCGTGGGCGCAGCAGATTCGGTGCACGTTTTCTGTAACACATGTGCAACGATTTTGCGCCAACGCGAAGTACAGTAAGAACCAAAGTGCCAGTACGATCAGGGCTTCCATGACATTAACTGACCTGCACGTGCGTACGCGTTGCGTTCCGGTAATTTGTCGCGCGCGCGGCAGACGCGGAAAGCTCCACCATCGTGTGGAAGAGTCCTCAGCACCAAATGCGGGAAGGCGTTCAATGCTAGTGATATAAAATGAACGCAGCAAAGCAATTAGTGTTCCGAGACATGCCGGTAAGCTTGATTTCTTTTGCTTAAATGTCGGAGATGTCGCATCGCCGCCCGTTCCATCGCGCGCGACGCTCACCAGCCGCGACGCAGAGCCCACTTTGGGTGAGCAATGACCGCTTAAAGGCATCGTTCGCGCTGGAAATCAATTTTCATTTTCCAGGTTCAATTTCCTTGATTGAGCCCGGTGGATCACACTGGTAAACTTTGGCGCGTCAAAAACGTTGGGCAATGAGGTTGGAGAGGCGTCAAAGATGAAGATCCGCCACCAATTTCTCACCATCTAGCACTTTTTCGAAGAATGTTGGTGCTATCGTAAGACAACGCATGAAAAGAAAATAGTTACGGCACAGGCTCCACATGTAGAAAAACTTCGAAAATGCCAGTGATGAGGCCCACAAATGCGGAAAAACTTCCAAAAAGGATTTTGGCGCGAAATTCAAATTCGTATTTACAATGTGTGTTTCCCACTGACTTTTCTTTACAAAGGGAAAGGTTTTTCATGGGCCCTTTCGACATTTTCGTTCACTAGACAGGCCAAGCTTCACACAAAAACATGAAAAAATAATACACGGTTTTCTGCGCGTTACGATGCCTTTGTGAACATAGGATCCCGTGCCAGCACAGATTTCGGTGCACAAAATCGAGTTCACGAGCGATAATCGCTTGTAATCATATAGGATGTTTTGTAAAAATTTCTTTATTTTCTGAAAAGCTTCGGATAACCTCAGTTGGTAGGAAGTGCAGGATCTGATCAGTATTTCCAAAATCTTATCTATGTTGTCCCATGAGTTTTCATTGCAAAATTGATAAATGTACCACTACTTTTTCAGGAAATCTATTGGCAGGGTCAAAATTCCACGCACCATCCCTCCCCTCACCTTTCCACTGCACAAGTAAGAAAAACTGACAGTTCAACATGGTACATGATTCACACCACCACCCCTTTCTCTGGCGCCGAATTTGTCGCCCGTTGACGAAATCTGATTGCTGTGGCAGCATCTTCCACCTTTTGCCATTCGGTCGCCTCTTCGAATGTTTTTTCAACGCTTAACTGCTTTCTTCAAAGGATCAGATTTGCTTCATGCAAAATGTTAGCAAAAAACTTGGACTGATTCTTTTCCCTGCGTCAGTTGTTTAATGAAATTCCTGTTCAAAAAATAGCTATTACTTTAACTGTTTTTTTTTGAATATTTGATTCCTTTTAGGGCATGGTACTGTGCTTATCTGGGCCAAATTCCGGTCCGCTATTGCGTCTCGAACACGCTTTGCGGCCGCACTGCATATCGAGTCATTCGGGTTTCTAGCGCCAAAGCCGACTCGATGCGGCTTTTTTATACAGATTTTTCTCAATTTTTCTTAGTTTCCAGTTTCCAAAAACCCACCTAGAGTCAGCAGATCGGCTGCTGTGGCGCTGGAAGCTCTTCTGAATCGGGAGCGATGCGGCCGCAAAGGCGTGTCGAGGCGCAATTACATGAACCGGAATTTGACCTGAATAAGCACGGTATATAATCACAACTTATCACAAGGTAGCTGAGTTGAACACAGAAACTCTCAAAGACCCCTTGAGAATGTCAGTGGTGTAATGGTAACACTCTCTCGCCCGCAAAGCGTGCAACGCAGGTTCGAGTCCTGCCTGACATCTGAGTTTTTTGCGTTCAACTCGGCTACTCTTGTGATAACTTATTACTTAAACGTTTTATCGCCCAATAAATATGTATACCATATGAGTCTCAACTGTCTAATCAGATGTACTTCTAAGAATGTTCCCCAATTCCAAATTTGTAGGTTGCGATAAAGGTCTTTGGGCTGTGTTACAGAGGGGTTTTCTCTGTATATCAGGACCTTTGCATGCCATTGAATTAGACAATTTTTCAGGGTTGCCAGAAAGTTTTTCTTGAGATTTGGCTCTAAACGTCTATCGGGGGTATATTTTGGGTCCTTTGAACACAGAAATTGAGGTTCATCTATGAATTTACAAACAACTTCCGAAAGTTCGGTTCAAAGCTTCCCGGCGCTGGCAAATCATCTGGGCATGAGGCGATTCTGTAGTGATTTCCAAACGCTACCACAGACTTGCCTTTGAGACTTCTTCGAAGTAGATGATTTGGAGTGTCCATACGAATCTGAGAGGCCCATTTATCGATTTTTCGATATATTATGTTTGGTTACGGTGGGTGGCATACGGTAGTCTGGTGTAAGTTTCAGAACTTTGCTTCAGAACTTTCCTGTAGAGAGCTTACTTCTGGGTGGGTGGCTCACCCAGAAATTGACATTATGTTGTTGGTTTTGAGACACTGAGATAGGATTACGCCAGCTACACCGTTGTAATGTTTACTACGATCTTAAGGAAGTTTCACGAGTCACTTGGAGAAAATGGCCATTTCTAACGCAATTAAAGTCTGTAGGAGAAATTTCCGACGAAAAAATCCAAATTTGACATTTCAAGCTGCGCTTCGTTTCTCTTCACTGAACGGAGTTATATGAGATTGACAGGTTGTGGTGGGTAAAATGAAAGCTCCTCCACCATGCGGGTAACCTAACAAGATAGCCTGAAACTGAAAAAGGACCTCTTATTTGGGTTCTTGCCTCAACCCCCACTCCTTGAGCGATATTTGAAAAAGAAAATGTTCTTTCGAGACTGTGGGAAGCCCTTGTTGCTCTCTCACCCGCCCGAAATCTCTGGCCAGGGGATCCCACTACAGATCGTTGTAAACAGATTGTGAGGTTCGTTTTCGGTTTTGAGGAAGATTAAGTTAGCGTTACGATGGGTATAATGACAAATTAACACTGGTAGCTCACCCAATGAACATTTACATACTAACTTCGCGCAAAGAAACGATAGCGTAGCTATAATGATCAAATTCGAATTCGAACAAATTGATTCTGAGAAGTCGCATTTTTGTTTGGAATAGCCACTTTCTCTTTCTTATTCTTCGCTTCCGAATTTGAGCTTGATCTTAAACAGAAAAAAACAAAGCTATTTGAGGAGGCGTCTGGTTTGCTTTGAACTTTTTTTTGCAGGGCTAATATAGACAAATCTTTTGAGCTCTCCGCCCATGAAAATGGAAATTCGGTCATCACAACAGTAAAAAATAAGTGAAAAAGGCAAAATTCGCGTGGAAAACGCACCAAAGAAAGGTGTAGAACGGCCGTTTGCAGAAGTGTCCGCACGGCGTTTGATTTAAGATTGTGTTCACGAAGAAAAAACTCTGCACGTTTTTTGGGTAAAACGTGGAGCTTTGGGTCTCTCTAAAAAGATTAAGAACGAAAGCGCGACGAAAAACGTAACCGGTAAGCGGAGTGAAAATCTCGTGCCAGGCCAGCCAACCTTCAGGTCACTCCGCTCAAGTCCTATAACAGCTTTCCTGAATTCAGTGGATTTCAGATGAGCAATGGTTTCCGATTAAAAGCCCCGGTCTTCGCTTCATTCTCAACTTCTCTCTCTACTCAGGTCTGGCTCGCATCCATCGGCTGCAAGAGATGGAAGTTACAAACCTCGGACAACTCGCCCACACCATGCTTCCCTCAACTCAACTTTTTGCAGGGGACCATAACTCTGTTCCTAGAAGGCGTTTTGTACGATTTCAAAAACACCATTGGAATCAGCATGGGGACCGTTTTCAAGATGAGCGGAAAAACTGAAAAACGACTTTCACCGTAGAACACTACCTTTGACGTGATTTCCATTAGAGGCAGTGGTGCACGATAGGAAGTCGCTTTTCTGTTTTTCCGTCTATCTTGAAACAGTGCCTTGCCCTGATTTCAATATTGTTCTTTGGAATCGTACAAGACTCCCTGAAAACAGAGTTATGAGCGCAAAATTCAGCTAGGGAAGCATTGTGGACGAGTTTTCAGACGCCAACTCCCGTTTTTCTGCAGCCGATGTGTGCGAGCCGACCCCCTGGCTCAAAGAGAGATTGTTGAGAATGAAGAGGAGGCGAACAGAGACCTTTGACTCCGGAAACCGTCGCTCATCTGGCCACGGAAGATTCAGAGAATCTGACCAGCAGGACGTGTCTGAGCGAAGTATTTCCCAATGAGTTGGCTGGCCTGGCGATTTTCACGCATTTACCCGCCGTTTCGGCGTCGCACTTCGGATCTTAATCTTTCTTAGAAAGACATTCCAAAGCTTACCGTTTTAACCAAAAAACGATACAATCTTCCTATTCGTGAACACTACTTCTAACGCTTCTTTATCCTCCTTTATTGTTGCACTTTAGAGAGTCAGTAGTCTCTAGAAAATGCCCAGAAATTACTTTAGTGGAAGCAAAAAAGATGGCAAAACAAGCATTTATAGAAATGTCGATAATTGGGGGCGGACCGACATGCCACAGTAATTCATTTCTTGAGAGCGTTTTTGCTGTACGCTTTTTACACCTATTTTTATATAACATTTGTTATGGCCAGATCTGTTCTTATGAAGATAGGGTACACTCGCTTCGTTTTCGTCGCAAAGCCTGCCTCAGAAGAGCTCAGTTTAGCTCGGAAGTTGCTCATAAATCATCTCCTTGAGAATAATTTATGGCCCCATAAATTTAACTAAATTCACCAAGAGAAACACTGGTTATATCGGATGGATTCGTGTAAGCGCAGGTGCGGCAACTCTGCAAACCCCCTGCCGTTGGCTTCTGGACTTCTGTAAAGTCAGGAAATAGAAAAAACAATTAGTGTTTGTAAAAGTGTCTAATGTTGCTCCTTTTCATAGTAGGCAAATCTCTTATGTTGCCGCCCGACGACTTTACTCATCGTCGCCATCATCATCATCAACGCATATCGCCGCAGTAGCATTTTTCCATCGCATCGCAGTCGATCGCGACGTCGCGCATGCGTCCGTTCTTCAATGACGCATGTTCTCACAATATAAGCGCCCTTAGCTTTTCCTCGCCTTCACCACCTCTGGAGACCAGAGCGGTCGCGGCGCCCGACGTCCAGCACGGCGGGTTTGAGCCACTTTCAGGGGTCGACCGGTGATCGCGTTCCCGTCGCCGCCGACGTCGTCTTCCAGCTGCTATGACTCACTGCACACACACACCGTCGGCGATATCCTGAATCGGAATCAGCGCAGTAAGCGTTGCCACCTGCTTGCATTGATTGCCCTGTTCTTCCCTTCTTCTTCTTCCATCTTCGTTGTTGATGACGTCCATTTATGTTTGTATGCGCGATGTGATTTGGCCGCTATCGTCGTCGCTTAGTCAATCGTTCGTGGCGCCGCCGCTCTTCGCCTTTTATTTTGAGTGGTGCCGCTAATCGTGTGCTACATAGGTTGTGCCTCGCTCGCTAATTTGTGCTTTATAAATGTTTATCTTTCGTTCTGGACGAGAGCTCTCTAACGAGGCATCTTGGCGTTGCGATAGGACCTAAAGAGTGACCACCCCTCCCCATCAGGGATGTGCGGAAAAAATATTTCTGGAAACAGAAAACAGAAAATCTAGTTTGACAGAAAACTGAAAACAGAAAAAAAACTCCAAAAATGGGCAGAATGCAGAAAACAGAAAATTTTCAGAAACCAGTAAAGAGTGTTCAGCGTACACTAAACGAAATTTTTCAAAACATTTGAACTTTTTTTATACATTTTCAGAGTGATCTATACTTCTTTCATTGAATTTTCAAAACCTTGCAGTTGGCCAGAGCAAAAAGTATGAACGCTCAAGAATTGCAGATTACGAGTGCGATGAGGTGACAAATGTTCATCAAACCTTCCTTTTCCAAGGCACTAAAGGCTCCATTATTTATTAGAAGCTCAATACATATGTCTGTACAAGGAGTACGTATTGAAGTCGAAGCGAAGCTTTCCGTTCCTGAGTGTACATGTTGACACTTATTGCGGGATAACTGCTGGTTTGAACACTGTACTACTCCTCAGAGCTGAAAGTCACGCCCGTACCGCGCGCGCCTGTGCCGTTAGAGTATAAATGACCTGACGCGCCGTTCGCTCCACCAGGTAAGAGCCTCTCGTACCTCTGTGGCAAATTCATCATCTGCCTCATGGGCTCATGTCAATTTCTTGGCGCTTCATGCTAAGCTGAATTCTGTGCCATCTGCGTTGCAGTGAATTAAAACACGTATTTAGAGTTTTGCGTGGATGGCACAGTTGGGGCCAACATCACCCCGCTTCACAAAAGCGGGTACGCATGCTGGGGAGCGGGTATCCGTAGTGGCTTGACTCTGAGAGAATTTGCCGCTGCGGCTCCGCGATAGTGCCGTTTTGGCGCGTGCAGGCACCGAAGCAGCGTTATCGCGGAACACAACGGCACTACTTCACGAGCCATGGCAGGAGACCCGACCAGTACCGCTTCGGCTCCGCGATAACGCTACAACGGCTTTGGGAGAGTGTCTGATATGAAGTTATTTGAGAATTAGAAGACAGCTCGAGGAAGTCTAGTTGTAAGAACAAAATTTCGCACCTGCGGTCTTGTCCTGATAAGGACAGAGGTTGCCGCCGTTTTTTCGCGTACAAAGGAAACATGGAATGTACCTCAAAGTTGGGTGTATAAAACCGGCGACAATTTCGTTTCACAACTCAGGACAGTGCATCGTACTCCACGCTGGTGCGCTGCTGCATCCTCGCAGAGCCGGCGCAGTTCTAACGCGGAGGTGCTGCAGCACTATCGCCGCGATGTCGAGGCTCAAGGCACAGCAGCAGAATCGTCTGATCACGGAGCCGCTGCGGCACTATCGCGGAACTATCGCGGCACAATCAAGGATCGTGGTACTTTTCCGGCATTGAAGCGGCACATTTTTTTCAGAGGAATGGGTTTCGCGCTTATTTAGTGAGTTTCGGGGGCCAACCGACTTCCCAATGAGTGCCTTCATCTCCCTACATGAATCTTTTACCAGTTGAAGGACCGCGGAGGGTTGATTGGTTTGATTCACCTCTGCGAGGATCGAACCCGACCGTGTACAGCGAACAGCACCGTTTCCTCCCACCACGCCACATTGTCCTAATGGATAACCACTACAGTGAGATAAAAGCGCCTAGCGTGGTACAGCTACAGAGAGCCTGGAGTGAAGTAAACCCTCACCCTATCGGCTTAGCTTCGAAAAATCCAAAAAAAACAGTTCCGCTGCAAATCGCGGAACAGGTTTTTTTCTGTTTTCATCCCGAATTTTCGCCCTATTTTTACAGCAAACAGAAAAAAAAAAATCAAAATAGACAGAAAGCAGAAAACAGAAAAAATTCTGCACATCCCTGCTACCCATACCTTGTTCCATTGTGTTTAGAGGTACACACGTGTTCGTGATACTTCTCACGTAAGCACGTCCTCTTCTATCTATGCAGGTTCTATCCTGCGTCATTTTTAGTGGACGTCTATGAAAGTTGGCACAGTCCAAGCTCAAAATCGTTTTTTTAGTTTTTGTGCTTGGCTTGGAGAAAACTTCACGTTGATCACAACGGTGTCTCCAGTATCTCTCAAAACTCACTACGAAAGGAGTTATGGCCTCTCAAATATCATAGATTCAAAGGGCGATATATTCGCGGACGAGTTGTCTTCAGCATGTTTTTCTTATTAATTGCTGCTATCGTTCTGAAGCAGATCACGGAGTGCCAGACCGCAAATAGATGGAAAGACATAGATTGTGAAAAAATCAATAGCGCGTCTATTCCCTATCAACGTTGGAAACCTGTCTGTGGGCGTGCCTCATTTTTTCTTTTTAGGGGGCGTAGCCGACTTTTTCCTAACTATATCTCGCCCTAATTGGGCGATTTGAGATCTGAAGCTCGGTAGGGTTGCTATGCGTAACATCCAGAAACTATCCCTGAGGTTGAGCTGTGCCTTTGAACATACCGTTGATTCTTCAAAAAACTGTTTCAGCAGTTGGTCTCGATACCAAAGTCGCAAGGGCCTCAGGGAATGACGGAGCCGTATTAGGCAGGTACCTATTACTGATAGAAAGTAATTGGGGCGCAGTTGACACTGTACTACTCTACGTGGAGAGGTTGAAAGGGATGAGGTCTGACTGATAGCAACTGACCCACTGATCGAGTTCAGGCGCTGAGGTGCTAACGTTTGAATCCTGGATGCACACGCGTTGAGCTTGTACTCCCTCCGCAAGAAGTCTCAGTTGTCGACAGCAGGTTGACAGCGCCTCATTTTTCATAAGCTTCTTCTTCCTGACCGTTAACACGAGAGGTGCTTCTCGCGAATGACCTGTTTGTTGGTCCGAGAGAGCTGCCCATCGCGCCACTCAGTTTACGTCTTTATGTATCACCTTAGGCGTCCTATCTCTCTGCTGTTCACTTCTCATGGAACCATTCCTCTTGCATTTATGTTCCTTTTTCCTTTATCAGTCATCCTCATATTTTTATCACTGAAATTGGCTGGTTGGGTCCAAGTACAGTTGTCGGAGTTTGCTGAGACTTTCGTAGCCAGTTGTCAGAATTCCCCCTCTTCAGAGAACCCTCTCTCACTCATACACACTTCAGCGCGCATTGGCTCGAGGTGGAGATTGCGGGACAATCCAAATGGATGATAGGCATGTGTGTGTGTGTGCGTGGCTTCTGGGCAAAAGCAAATGACATCCGGAATGGATCCTAGTGAGACTTTGCATTTCCCACTAAAGGTTAGCGCAAACTCGGTGCACCAATTTATTAGGGTGAGTCATAAGTTCCTGGAATTTTTCAAAAGTTCATATTAATTCGCGCGCAGATAGATTAAATGCCACTCGTGCGCGGTTGTTTGCGCTGGAGTAGATCGAAACGCCGTTAATCAATACCTGCCAGCCCTCGAAACGCCATTCGTGGTTCAGTAGAATGTCGGAAAAAGAGCACGCTCGCGTACTGATTCTTCACTACTTCGAAAGAGGTTTCACAGCTGCTCAAACTTTTAAGGAAATAAGGGTAACGAAGGAAGGTATCGAATTGCTGCCAGTACTGTGTACAACAGGTGTCAAAAGTTTCGCTCCGGCAGCTGCTCTCTGAAGAGACAAGCCGAGATGTGGAAGGCCACGAGATTCACGACCCCACGTTGGCGGCGAATGAGCTGGAGAGAAAACCCGCACCTTCACAGCAGGAGGTCTCGCCCAGCTTACAGGGGAGGTTCGCAGTCGACCGCAGTTCGCCAGCGCTACACAATATGGGACTGAGACCGAAAAATAGTCCGTGATTCCTCACTACTTTATCCGACACCGACGGGAATCGCAGGATGGCTATTTGTCAAAGAACTACTGTAACGGCACCACAAAGGAAGTTTTTTGGTCGCATCATTACATGTGATGAGAGGTGGTGCTACTATAGCAATCCCTGACCTGTCTGTGCAATGGGTTAAGCCCTTTGAGTCGTGATCCTGTGCAACGTCGGGATATCCACGGAAAAAAAGTCTACTGACCGTTTTTGGTCCACTGATGGAGTTGTGTTCTGGAAATTACTTCCGCCAGGAAAAGACTATAGATGCTGGCTACGTCTGCCAAGAACTAGAGGAAATGGTCACCAACGCGGAGAAAAATGGACGAAAACGTGACCAGATCCTACTGCTCTGGGACAACTGCCGCCCACACATAGCGAAAAAACTCAAGAAAAATTGGAAAGAGCTGCCGTTGGAAACTCTCCCTCCATCCAGCCCACAGTTCAGATATTGCTCCATCGGACTACCATTTATTCAGAAGCCTCGAACACTGGTTGAGGGAAAGCGGCTTAAGACCGAAGAGCACTTGAGGACTGAGTTGGACGCTTTTTTTTTGCATCGAAGCAGCGCTCGTTCTACGACTACGGTATTCGAAGTCTCAACTCGTCATTGGCAGAAAATTGTTGTTCGTTGTAATGGCTCTTGCTTTGAATAAATTTGTTACCTTGTGTTTAAGAAACAAATAAAAATAAAAATTCCCAAGAACTTATGATTCACTAATATTAGCATATGGCACTGAGTTTGCGCCAACCTTCAATAGTGAACGCAAAGTCTCCTCAGGATCTATGTCGATAGTACACGCGTACTGTAGAAGAGGAAAAAGGACGCCGACAGGACTCACCGGATGTCCAGGAGTGGCTCTCTGTGGGTGGATCTCAGGGATCTTATCATCCCATTTAGCACGCCTGAGCAGACGATGAAGAGGGGTTAGATGTTCTTGTCACCTAGATCCTTGCATAACCCCTTCCTGACTCTCTCCGAATGGGAACAATGGGGATGCCCGGAGCTGAACGTCATCGGGCATGCCGTCATTATCAATACCTAGCGAAGCATGACGCTTATCTATGAATCGTAGGCAGATGCTAAGTATTGTCACGTTTCCGTAGGTGAAGGTACCGTAAAACGTTTTTGATGTTTTCATATATGAGGATAGCAGCCACAGGTGCGTAGCGTTCTTTCGATTTGCTCCCTGTTTTGATGGGTTCATCGTTTTGTCAGTTTTGTCCAGAACTTGTGAGGAAAGAGCTGGCAGCGCTTGCCTTCGCAGGGACCTCCTGAACAGGGACCGTCTCTTCATACCGTTTATCGCGCTGTATACAGTACCGTGCAAGAATCTATTCGCGTGGCATTTCCTCGAATAATATTTTTATACGTATCTTGGCTTGCTCTTAACGAAACTTGATGAAACTTTACTATGTTATGGGGCATCAGAATTTACTTGCTTAACATATACATAAATTTGGTTTTGAGAGTGCAGTTTTTTAATATGGAATTTTTATCATTTTGTGGTATTATCTAAAATTAGGACTACTCCTTCAAAAACGTGGCTACTGCAATTCCAAACCCGTAGCAGTTATTCGCCATTCGGCTGCTTTCCGGAACCGTTGTAAAGTTTTCGAGAAAATAGCCTCTATCAAAATTTTCTGAAGATCGAAAATATACCGGGTTGGAGATTATGTTAAAAAACTGGAACATAAATTTTTTTTCGGTTTATGTTCCAGTTGTACCTTGTCAAAGCTAAAAAGCAAATATCTTGTAATGGTCCTGGGGTGAATAATTTTATAAGGATGAATTTCCAAAAATTTACTCCAACCTGTTCAATTTTCGGTCTTCAGAAAAATTCTGATAGAGACTGATAGAGACTATTCTCTCACACAAGCTATACATCGGTCCCGAAGACCTTTGAGTTGCTTGAATAACTGCCACAGGTTTGGATTTACAATAGCCATGTTTGGAAGGAATAGTCCTAATTTGAGACAATACCACAAAATGTTTAAAAATTCCATATTTAAAACTGGCACGCTCACAAACCGATTTTGTGTATGTGTGAAATAAGGGTTGTGATGCCCAATGACATGCTAAAAGTTTCATCAAGTTTCGCTAAGGACAAGCCAAGCTGAATACGTATAAAAACATTATTCGCTGAAAGGCCACGCGAATAGACTTTTGCACGGTACTGTACGTAGGAAATTGGTGCGTTGAAACATAATGAAATCTCGTAGAACACCTCCACTGTCGAAAAAAAATGTGGAACACGTATGTGGATAAACAGTCGCTGCTGCCTCTGTAGGTCTTCTCTGCTTTATACGCACCTTTATAGCTGCTTCACATTGGTTTGTGCCCCCATGTGCCGATCGCCTTTAGGTCAAAGTGGTCATGTGTGAACGAGATCAAACCAGGTCTTGTCATCCAATTGGCTATTTGTTTCCATTACAAGATTATATGGCAGAGAGTTACTATTGACTAGGAGTGTAGTTTCACTATCCAGTGAGGCAGAAGAACACCTAATTTTGGAATTGTTGATAAGCTCCCACAAATGTAACATTTATTGTAATCAATTCCAATCAAGACAGTACCCATCTTTTTCAAACGGTATACCAACGTGTTCCAGTTAAGGCGATTATTCAATGTCAACCTGCGTATGACCAGGTACTCGATAATGTGTCTATGGAGTGTAGGAGGTGTGTGCGTGTGTGTGTGTGCGTGTTTGGATGTGTGTCATCGTATGTAGATTGGTCGGAGTGGTGCCGGCGACCTTGCCTCCCGTACGAGTTAAACGCCTCACAAAACGTTCTGGACAATCTCACAATTATCATATCGCCAAACGTCCAGCAATGTACCAAGGGATTCAGGTAGTGCAGAAATGACTTTTACTAACGCCTTATCGATACCGTTATTTAAGCCTCGCTGAAAGGTGTTTCAGGTTGTACATAATTTTGACCACGGATAGTAGTTTCTACTGCTGAGGAAGCTGTTGGGCATGTTAAGTAAAGTATTCTCTGAATTTAAATACTGTGTCGATCCCGTAACTACCTTTGTCCGCCCGTAATTTTATGTAACAGACAAGCTAGCTAGTAGCACCTGACAGAACAACAGTAACGTAAAGAAGAATTTGTGTTTATGTGGGATAAAGACAGCAAGTCGAGTTACTGTGCTTATTCTGAGCCAAATTCCGGTCACAATTGCGTCTCGACGATTATCGCTTTGCGGCCGCATCGCTCCCGAGTCGGAAAGAGCTTCCAGCGCCGCAGCCGCCGATCTGCTAGCTCTAGGTGGGTTTTGAAAACTGGAAACTAAGAAAAATTGAAGAAAATTGTATAAAAAAGCTACATCGGGTCGGCTTTGGCGCTGGAAGCCCGAATGACTCGAGCGCGGCCGCGGCCCGCAAGCGTGTCCGGAGACGCAATAGCGCACCGGAATTTGGCGAGAGAAACACAGTAATTGAGCTAGCATCTGGAAGCTAACTTGCTCCAAAGATTCTGAGGTTGCGCAGTCTTCAAGTATCGTTAGGGTCACTGGTAAAATAGTCAAACCAAATTCCAAAAAAAAGAAACTCTGGGGGCATCAAGCCTTCGTTGGGACTAAAAAGATGGGAGGGGATATAAAATCGATTACCAAGGATATGAATAATGCTTTTGTTGTTGGTACTCACATGAACCTATGACTGTGACACATTCGGCACAATCCATACGGCAGCAACCTCTATCGAAAGTCAAAGCAAGATTTTCTCATCTTTGTGCTCGAAGTCGATTTCTCCTCAAACCGTGTTTTTCTATCTCCGTGCTCGGAAACTTTCTAAGAAGTCCCAATTTTCTCCATAGCAATAGGATTTTTCTCTCTCTCGAGTTTACACTGAAGTTCAATACACATAAGTATCAGGTTGATGCAAAAGTTTCCGAACTTTTTCACGACTTTGAATAAAAACATTTATTTCAAAAACAAACAAAAAGGCCCACCCAACAAAATAATTTTGATCACACTGAAGGATCCTTTCGCCACCGGGATTGGGCGGATCACGAATTCCCGACGCGTAGAACTCTGGCTGTTTCGAATCGAAGTATTGTTCTAAGGCCATTTTGACTTTGTATCGTAAAGTGAACTGTTAGACATCCAGGAAGTGCTGCATCAGGCAGGAACAGTTGCAGTAGTCAGAAGGGGGCGAGATCTGGGCTATATGAAGGAAACGAGGAAGAACTTTCCATCCCAGGTTCAGGAGTTTCTGCTCGCCTTCTTCACGACAATGCTCGGCCACATGTATCTCCGGATAACCCGACGAAACTGCTGGACCTGGGCTGGAAAGTTCTTCCTCACCCTCCATATATCTCAGATCTTGCCCGTTCCGACTACCACCTATTCCGCTCGATGCTGCAGTTCCTGGATGGAAAAACACTTCACTAACGAGGACGAAATCTAAATGGTCTAAGAAAAATACTTCGACTCGAAACAGCCAGAGAGTTCTAGCCGCGTCGGGGAATTTATGATATGCCCAATCGGTGGCGAAGGATCCTTGAACATGATAGACGTTATTTTGTTGGGTGAGCCTTGTTTGTTTTTGAAATAAATGTTTTTATTCAAAGTCGTGAAAAAGTCCGAAACTCTTGCATCAACCTACATACATACTCACAGGAATGAATAAACTTACCACAGTTTTCCTTCTTGCTCTTAGGACTGTGTAAACACAATCAACGTTGAGTGCATTTCTGAATCAAAGGTTGAGGATTTCTGTCTGCATGAAAAAATAGGGCTACCCCGGAACACATCAGTAAAGGGCTCCGGTTAGGAAGTCGTTTATGCTTCCGCCGGCGGCGCATGAGATGGCAATACAGCCATATCGATCAAGTGCGGCGCCGCGGGGCGTTTGGGATTTTTCTGCTCGAAATCTTCCTGCAGTGTCGCATCACGCGGCCGCCGCCCCTGGCTTCTTTGCGCCGCCTGAGGAAAGTAGGCGGCGCGGCGGCCGCGTGCGATCCACAAACGACATAGTATCGCCTTCTTTTTGCTGTTATTTCATACATATTCTCAGCTTAATTCTTCTGATTCATCTCTAAAATTCCTTCCAAGATTCTGGCGCGTTGTTAAAAAGTGAGGCTGGGTGGTGAAAAGTTCATTTTTCTTAGCTTTTGAAATCATTTTTTCTCAAGAGGAATCGTTTTCGAAGACTCTATCCGCCTTCCCAGGTGCTGTGTTATGGTACGAAAAATTATAGATGTTTCTTTTGCACAAGAAATCACTCATTACAATCGGCCTTCTGTTATGTCGCAGAGCTACTCCAGGCTGTGTTTAACGTCATTCCTGCTATGTCGCCGCGTCAATTCGACGCAGCCCGGATTATACATCCTGGTGGCGCGATTTATCCAAGCGGCTCGGTGCGCCGCGCCGCCCCACCTATTGCCGCGTCGCCTCCGCGGCAGGTAAGCATAAACGACGCATTAGAGTCTAGAGTCTCACCGCTGAAAGGCGAGGCAGCATGCAGTCCAGAGAGTATCGATCGTGCGGTGCCGCACGATCAATTCTTTCTCCATTGCATGCCGCCGGCCCATCAGCGGCGGGAGTTCCAATCCGGGCCCTAAGGAAGGTAACCTTATAAAACTTGATTGAATCTTGGTGTACAAAGAGCTGAAATTACTAGCATAAAATAATTTAGTAATTAGTTATTGAGGGAAGTCTGGGTTAGTGTGGTACTGTACCCAGTGAGTGAGAAAAAGAAATGTGGGATTGAGAATTTCAGAGGAGCGAAATATTGAACAAAGCAAAAAGCCAGTTAATTGAAGGCGTTACGCAACCTACTGTGGTTATCTTACAAGTAACTTGTGTTCTTTAAGCTTCTCTATATGTTTGTAACATGTTATGGGTCTATGAACTTGCATTTCATTCTTTGAATCACAAATTCTTTTGCATTTATGAACTAGTTGACGTCTATTCCCACTGATCAATTTTTGTGAACCTTCATGAGATTGCACGGTTTCCTGTTCGTTGTTTGTTTTTCCTCTTTTTCGTTTTTTTCAAAGTTCACCATCACTTTGTCTTCTTTTCTATAATTTCTTGTGATCTTGTGTTGTTGGGCATAGACATTTACGTGTCGCATGCGTCATGCAATCAGTAAGCCGCGGCCCTTCTATTGGGGTCGGTTATACTCCCGCCGCCGGGCGCTGCACGGCACAGTGTATTTCTGTAATATTAATCACGCGGCACGGCACGATCGATATTATAGGATTGCGCGTCGCCGCGCATCGGCGGCGGAATTATAAACGACGCCTTAGGCGCGGAATCATTCGATCGATATACCTTATTTACATTGTTCCACGGCGCGACGTGCTGGCCGCGCGGCTAATATTTACAACTTGCTGATTCATTGACCCCGAACCATCAATATAATTACTAAGCATTCTTTAGAATGCACAAATGCGCTTATCGGCATGGATCCTCAAGAGACGTTGCGTTCCCCATTGGAGGTTGGCGCAAACTCAGCGCACCTAAGTTATAGCATATGGCACCGAGTTTGCGCCAACTTTCAACAGTGAACATAAAGTCTCAAGAGGATCCATGCCGATTTAAGATCGGCTAATTGTGCATTGATTGATGTTTACCATATGCATTCATGGACTTCATTGAGTCATTCGAGGACTTTTTACCTCTGGTTTGGGTGCTATCACAGTGCTGGGGAGCACTTGGCTATGGCACTCCGGTCACTTATTTTTCTGAGCTGCAGCGCAATTTCTAACCCAACCAGGGAGTTTCCTCCCCTTTCAAAATCAGGAGAGTCGCTACGGCGTGGAAAATAGGCGTAGCCTGAGTATGATGGCTAAAGTGCTTCCCCTTGCTGCGATAGCACCCTGATTTGTTCTATTATTAACTGCCTGTAGATATAAAATATACAAAACAAAAATGTCTTCCCTGGAAAAAAATTACATCATTTACATTTCTTACCTACTAGACCCTTGCGTACTGTGC